>CAJNIZ010002936.1:45385-62293 GCA_905231905.1 Symbiodinium pilosum | reverse complement strand
AGATCCCAAAACAGATCCCAAAATAGAGACCTCTCCCCATGGTTTGGAAATATCCGTTTATCTGACGGGAGAGTGGAAGACAAGCGTGTTTGATGTGCAAAGACATATTGTGGAGGGAGCCAGGGGAAGGTAGCCACGCACTTTCCGCACAGGTGGTGCTAACTGCTATGCAACAATCCGGGCGGATTAGTCTAAAACTCGTAAACAACTGCACTAACTGCGCATGGCAGAGCTACCAAAGGGAGCTGACAGTCTCTCACGTTCGACTAGCTTCTGCACCCCTTCCTTACGGCAAGTTCCTCTTGTACCACCAACCCACTTCCTTACCACTAGCATCATCAAGCTCCAAGTCGAGGCATTGCGTTGGTGTGGCGTGTGATACTTCTTGTCAGCATGCGTATGGGGTTCAAGGAGAAAAATAGGAGACGTCTATGGAGGGCAGATTTTTTGTCAAGGAAACGCCGGCCGGATGGAAAGCTAGCTCCGCTTCCCGCTATCCCGAGCAGCGCAAATCCAGAGGCAGGGAACTGTTACCCTTGATGGATACTGCTAGGATCCTGAAGGAGCCTGTGTAGACTACATTGGCAAAGGGCGTACAAGGCCATGCTGGGTTTCGTACGTCGGCAGTACTAGTTGGAGAGGTGACGGGGATGATCCTTTGCCGTGCGAAATCGTAGGAAAGATTGTGGAGGGGATGGCAGTTGGGCGCGCTGCTTCGATTGTACGTAGCTTCCAAGACTTGGCTCAGAGCTAGTTCGTTCTTCAGGTCGGAGTCCCTTTGCCGCGGTAGACATTCCTTTTCAGCAGTCGACTATTTCCAAAGATGGCTAGTTCAGTTCAGTTCCTCTCCGCATGTGTGTAGTAACTGTGTAGTAGAGTTCAGGGCACACCCGCTCGCACGTAGGGCTCGCAAGATACAGCAAATCTGAACCTTTGAGACTCCTGCTACTGAGCCATAGTCTGCGGACTCTGCCGTAGTGACCAGCACTTTGCCGAGGCGCCCTCGGACCTTCCTCCGCTGCCTGTGGTGGCAGAGTAAGACCAAAAGGGCAGTGTCCGATGCTCCCAGGGATGCCTACCATGACCTCATGCAACTTCGGCTGTTTGAAGCTTAGAATACCATCGGCCTTTGCTCTTAAAGGCATTCCCACTTCGTACAACACAGCAAGTTAGTTGAAGTTTTTCAGTGGTCAAAGGGGGCCTTGGGCCGCCGAATTTCAGAGACTCTTCCTGGACCCTTGAGACTGATGCTCGTACAATTGCGGGGTACCGAATCGCGTGGTTGGGATACAGTAGATTGCAAATCAGGTGAAGTACCCCCTTAGGTCCCAGTTGGCAAAGATCTTCAGACGTTGACCACATTTGACCACTGTCTCACCTCAGCTTCTCTCACTCTGTTTAGCGCCTCCCCATCACAGAGCTGTCTGCAACCAGGCCGGGCACTCGTGTGAAGGGTGGGGGAGCAAATCGGCGGCTGAGTGCTTAATGGGCAGGAATGACATGCTGGGAATGACATGTTAGGGAGAAGTTGGCATTCCCTTGAGTTTCGAAGTGAGGGCACTGCCTAGGGCTCTAGCCGAGGTCTATTGTTTGAGTCTGAGTGTGTCACATCCCCTTTGCAGGAAGCATGGGCAGCGTTGTGTCCTGCGACAGTCCGCAGATCTTGAACGAAGCGCCTGTCCCAAGGGATCCTGACCGTGGCCTGTCTGCAGTGAAGTTCTAACATCTCACTGACTTTGACTCCTCTCTTCTCCGGTAGACTTGTAACGGCATGCTTTGTCAGGGAAACACTGGGTCGGGGCCCAACTTTGGAGACTTCCCCCCAATGTGATGCCCAGAACAATCCCCAACTGAGACTACAGCTCCTATGCTGGCAGCGGACCCTGGCAGCCTGGCTTCAATGGTTCAAGAAGGTTAGGGTTTAGGGCTTATACGGATGTAGGCAGGGAGACTTCCTTCTCTTCTGGCAAGCCTCCAGAACGGGCCTCTCAAACTAGGAGTGCCCCCTGATGGAAGGATGTGCAGGGCTGGAAAGTATTTCAAATTCTCGGTAGTCCGCCTGACAAGAGCAGCACGTGAAAGCCTCAAGTTGATGCGGCAGTTGTTCAAATGAAGCTTTGTATACAGCTCTTACGTAACGAGCATTCTCAGAACCCGGGCATATCTCAAGGGCCTGCCAAGAACTTTCTTGGGAAAATTGTTTTCTCAATCTCCCAAGGAATCAAGGAATGGGTCACAGCCCTAGACGCAGGGGCTTGACACTTGCCCTCAACCCCTGGCCTTGAAACCTCCTATTCTTGTGGCTCCGGTACATGAAGCCCGATGAAGCTTCCGCTTCAAGGTACACTTGTAAACCTGATGGCGCCATGCAAATCCGGTTTGCGAAGAATGGCATCGCTAGCGCTGGCGAGTGCCCTGCGGTGACCCGATCAAGCATTGGTGACCTGTGGGATGCCCATGGGCATGAAGTGGGATGTTGCTTCTTCGATCTTATCCGACAGGGATCATGGGTGGTTAAGAGCAAGCCATGGCAAGCCATTGGTTTGGCATCATGCCTGTCGCAGACAAGGCAGGTATCTGCCAAACTAAATTTCTGAATCCTAGCAGCGAGGCTGAGTTCACGCCCTTTGCGAGTTTTCTTGTGAAGATTTGTTGGTGACCCTGGCCCCTTATGCTTCATGCATTCCGCTATGCATTCACCATTCAGCTGGATGGTTCATGTCATGCCAACAGCACGGTGCGTCCCGCCCTCCAAACAATCAATTGGGATCCTCAGCAAATTGAGGCATCATGCTGCAAAATCATGGGGTTTCCCCCAAATAGGGCCGCGCGGCCCCGTCAAGTGAGAACACTTTCCCGCAAGTAATGCCACGCAAGCGGTGCTTGGGGTTCAGCTTCAGGCTTCAAACTGCAGTTCACGACAGGACTGCAGCGCGGTGATCGCGAGCGAAAGCACCATACATGTAGCTTGTGGCAAAAAAGCGAGACCATCAACATGCCTGAATCCTTAAATGAGCTGGGGGCTTCACGCATAGAGGTTCTCCAAGGAATCTCTAGACTCTAGATGTCAGTCATTCCAGATATGGTTTTGCACGTGGAAGTCTGAGAAGATTCTTAATGCTCAGGTCACAATCCCTGCCATGCTCAAGAAAGCGGCCGAGGAGAAAGGCGACAAGCCAGCCCTGAAGGCATTTGCAGTGGGCCTAGGAAGAGCAAGTTTTAGTATTGCTGTAGCACTATGTAGCACTTATGTAGTCATTAGTGTGGGTAGCGCTGGAGGTAGCTGCAGTCGTAGGCAGCAGCAGCAGCAGCAGTAGCAGCAGTAGTCGTAGTCGTAGTCGTAGTCGTCATCGTCGTCGTCGTCGTCGTCGTCGTAGTAGTAGTAGTAGTAGCAGCAGCAGCAGTAGTAGTAGTAGGAGTAGGAGTAGGAGTAGTAGGAGTAGCAGTCAGATGATGTTATATTGTTATATTCAGTTCTCATTATCGAATATGGGCTGAAGGTCCGGAGCTAGGCACATTCAAAATAGGGAGGCAGGAAGAGGATGTCGGCTTTCACAACTATGATGCTACAAGGTGACATATTCACCGGCATAGCTGTGTCAGGCCAGAAGCTAAAGCACAGCCCTTTGCCTCCTTGTTAGGAAGTTTGTTTCCAACCTCTTCACCAGTTTTACTCGTACATATCTTTAAGTCTGAGAAGCTCCTGGCAATGCTCTTTATGCAGGCAGCGCAGAAGTTCCAAGCACAGCGCAGCAATCCATTGTTAACATCACACGGGCATCTCTCGGGATGTCACGAGACTTTTTTTGCAGCACCAAGCAACCGAGGACCATCACCACAATAGATGCCTTCACTTCTTGAAAGTTTACAGCTGCACTGTAGACCTTGCTGCCAGGCCTTGATGTGAAGTTCCTGGCAGATGCCCAGCGACAGCTTGACTGATCATCCTCCCACGGGCGGTAAGCAAAGCTGTGCATTGTAAACCGTTCATCCTCAACCATCGGCCCAGATCCCAAACCCAAAGCGCAGACTGATGTGTCTCATAGCTGGCTGCCCCATTCCATCCACAATGGCCCGAGTCTTGAGATTCCCATCAAATGGATCTCACAACATTTTTCTTCCCGTGCATGTCGCTGAAAGCATCCATAGTTTGAGAACCCCTAAACCCCGAACAGTGCCAAATCAATCCTGCCCCAACAGGTGGAAAGGCCGCTCCCCCTTCAAGACAAGGATGTCCGGGGCCCCTTTCTGCTTGCATGAGAACTCTCGGGATAGTTGGGTTTGGCGTGTATAGGGTTGTGGGGGCTGTCAGGCAGAATGATCCAAACTAAATTGACGTAACGAGTTTCCCGAAGAAGGTAAGGCATGGTCGGTTCTGAAGGAAAAGAACCATCATTACAGTGAAGATTTGCCGGATTCACATTATAATCGCAATTGCGGGGGAGCTGGCATGGTAAAATGTCTTTCACAGGGACAGGGCTGCTGACACGCAGTGCTATTTGAAACTTCTTATTCTTTGAAGAGAATCGTGCTGTGCCTTTTGAACACCACCTCTGCTTCTACAACCTGACCTGGTGAAAAAATGTGAGCCAGCTGTGTAGAAGTGCGGGCTGCTCCTTGTGGCATTCTTGTGAGGTTCAAGATTTGTCCAAGTGAGAAACCAAACAATATGATGGTTTGGCTTTTGCAGCACCCTCCTGCTTCCGGGGCGCCTATAACATACCTCCAAGAAGCTGAGGGCAAAACAACAGATGTTTGAGGCCCACCCTCCCAATTCATTATGACACAAGACGGCGCTGATACCTACCCGGGCCTACCCACTGCAGGAAGCATGTCCTCTCAGCTGACAGCAATGACTGCGGTAATAACAGTCTGCCCAATGTTCTCGTGGGCTTCTCGTGACTCCTACTCTCACGCCCAGCATGATAACAACGCAAGTGTACCCATACATACCGACCGTCCTTACCATGGGCCCCTAGTATGGCCCCTACCTGTTTCTCGGCTCCAAGTATTGACGACTATTCTTATTAAAAGTTCTGGTTCATTATGCTTCTTTTTGGCCACCACATGTGAATTAGGCGTGCTGCCTCATTTGCCCACGCCGCCAAACACGAGGCCGTGTCCTAAAGACGCGCTTTTAACCCTCACCCACATCTCACCGTCATTCCTGGTGGGCCAAGCAGCAGGATGGCACAGTGCCGCCTGCCCTCCCAGACGATGCTGCTCGGCACCTCTCATATTTCCTTGCGCACATCTTATATGCCTTTCCTCCCTGTGCTGACAATTCCGATGTGAGCGTTGACGGGTCATTGGGGCTTGAGAAAGCTTGGATGGGCCCCACTCAGGACCTCAACTGAAGGCTCAGAGCATGTTGCAACTGATAATTATCGTTGAGGTCATCAGGCCTTGTAGAGGCTATGCCAAGCCCATAACGATAACCAATTTATTCAGAGATCGAGCCTTCAAGCCAGCTCACTGTCAGTGAGAAAAATCATGACAAGAGGAATATATACCAGGGTTTGCACCATTGTCAGTAGCGATTGTTGATGTCGGTGGCAGCGGTGGTGAGTGAATGAGGATCAGCCAGAAGAGAAATCGAACGCAGTAGCAGGGTAGCGGCAGTAGCGGCTAGCGACCGCTGCAGAATCGACAGTAGGAGGTTGGGGTGCTGATGGGGCAAAACCCTCACATGTTGGGTAGATATGTTGCATCACTGCAGTTGTAGCCTGATCCGAAACATGCCATCCAGGCAATGTTCATATCACTGGAAGCAAGCCAGCTTCCACTTTCTGTGGTCTGTAGCTACAGAACTACACATGAAGCCGTGAAGCCTTTTGGCATCAGCCTCATGAGAGCCACTGACTGTCAGTACATACTACCAGAAATATCTCCATGGATTCCTCACAAAGCTGAAGCGCCCTTATGCACTTTTAAGGAGTGGCTCACTTGGAATTACAAGCAGTACTATGCCGACGCAAGACGAACAGCTCGAGCTTTCCTCAAGCTCGGCCACGCGACAAATGACAGCTCAGACGACTCAGTACTGTTGGCTTATGTTCATCATATGACGAGAGCATACAGTACCCAGTTCTTTAGATCACTATATGTCTAGTGTAACAAGATCCAAGAAGATGAGCCACCAACTCGGTTCTTGCACTGGTTACATTTAGACTGCTGGAAGTGTAGGGTTTGGGTCCATTTGGCAGCTCCTCATACTGGGAAACAGTACAAGTTACAAGGCATTCTGAGCAACCCCCCATGACTCAGCAAAGAGCTCATTTCCTCTGAGCATGTTGTCAGAGTGGAACTCCCCCCGCCTTTAGACAGGGATTCTGAGGTGGGCGTTTTCCAGAGTTGGTCACGCTTGGATCTCATCTCCTCGCTTCAGAGTAGTTCCACCGGATCCAACAACATCTGTTCGCACATACAAAGCGGAAAAACTTTCAGGGCGCAAGTTAACCGGAGGTTGAGTATCTGCAGCTTTTCCACAGCGCCTTTGAAACTACGGATCCATGATATAGCAAGAACGCTAATTAATCATGTTGCAGCAGTTTGGGGTTCAGCTGCTGTAGATGTCTTGCTTGTCTGCGACTTGTCGCTTAAATCCCTAGCCAAACCAGAGCTCGGGGCTTCAGGAATACAATTCACCTCATCTTAGTACAGCCTTAGCAATCTTAAATTTGCATTTCGTCACTGATATCGTCCCCATGATCCGCATGATGATCAGGGCAACAACGCTCCAAACTCAACTGTGGTAAGGCGTGCAGCCGTTCGAATCTGTGAGCGTGTGGGGCTTCAACGCTCCGGAGTGGCACCTCCATCTTTTTGGTTTTCATGGTCGGGGATGTAGGTTTTCGAGAATGCAGGGCTTTGGGGTTTGGAATTTAGGGTTGCGAGTTCGGGGTTTTAAAGTTTCGAGACGTGGATTTGCGAATGACAGCTCCTATGCGTGGAAAGGGCATGGATCTCCCAGAATCATGTTTCTTTCTCTAATGGTCACGCTGGGGTTTTGGCAGTCCAAGCTTAGGGCCTGCTTTGCTAGCAGCCAGAGCACCTGAAACTGCCGCCAAAGAAGTTGGAAGCAGAGTCCACGTTTGCAATCTCAGGGCATTCACGTTTCTTGGGGCCACCATGCTGGGCGCCAAGCATCTTGCATGCAATTAGCCCCGATGCTTCCTCTGTTTGGTCAATGCATGGTCACTAGCAGGCAACGTTTTGTGAAGAAGCTGCACTGTCTGCGGTAAATAGGATGAGGTTCTTCCTATTGCTATGGAGCTGGTGTTGGGTCTTAGAAGAGCATCAAACTACTCACATATAGATGGGCGACGCTTGACGCTTTTACGGTGACGCATGACGATGTCACACCATCACAGAGCTCACGCTCCAACATGGGTATGTGCAGATTCTCCATCATTACTTAGTGCGCCCGCGGACGCGGGGGTCTTGAAGTTCGAGTTCTAAGCCCTGTCAGTTGAAGGCCATGCTTAGGAGAACATGGTGGATTCGGTAAAACACAGGTATAGTCAGGTTTGACTCTGTAGCAACTTAGTAGAACTTGAATCCGATGTGAATACAGGCTTCCGCACAAGTAGTCCGGAAAGACCCTGAGCCCCAGCGTAATAACAATCCTAAATTCGGCCGTGAACTCAATTCTACATAATAGTAGCAATCCTACTAATACTCATGATGGTGGTATAAGTATACTTACTGTGATTAGCAGTATACTGCTTTATTCTTATCGTAATCATAGCAGTAATTACTACTAACATCAGGCGTCCACCACGATAAAATCGACCTCCACAGCTATGATTTTGTTGCCAGCATGATCATTGTGATGACGGTGATGATGATGATGATGATGATGCTGATGACGAGAATGATATTGATAAGGATAATGATAGTCACGTGAGTGATATTGACACGAAACCTCAACTGCTGGCACGCATAGCAATTTTGAGGGGTCGGACGCGGGAGACTCAAACCCGAACCATGAAGGAAACTCGAGACCCACCCTCTGTCGCAGCAACTGGCAACAGTTCAGCTCTGTCCTGACGCACATGTGGGGTCTTACGTGCCCACCAGTTGCCGCGACAGAGGGTGACTCTCGGGCTTCCTGCTCCCTTCTCCAACCCCTCAAGAATCAAACATGCTGCCTGCCAGTAGTTTTGCGCGTGGTATGACCCCGATCTTCTTTACGCCTTTTTTTGATTGCGCATGCCCAATATCACAAGTAATTCTAATGATGTTTGATAGTATAGCATAATAGTCTACTGATGGTACTCTAGGCTGGCCGGCCTTTATCCAACTGACACGCCCGAGACGGCGGCCTTCAAAGTGGCACACAGCGGAGTGCCTTGAAGACTGTTGGGCGTCCGGTACTTCATAGTAATACTATGATATTCTTTCGTGATAACAGTAATACTATAGTAACACGATAGTAATACTAGTAATAAGAGAAATACTAGTACGAATAGTAGTAATAGTAGTAATAATAGTATTAGTAGTAATAAAACTAGTGCTAAGAATGGGATGAGAGAGCGGAGTATTATGGAGGTTATTTAGGGGGATAGTAGGACTTTAGACTATCTTCTGGTAGGTGATGTGGTTAGTTACGCAGGACTACTCTCAGTTCTTTACAGAGCAGATTATAAGATGCACGGTTTTTAACGGTCATAGGAGACATAAAGGATGGACAGTGGATTCGCGACGGAGGTTGTTGATCGCTTGCCAAAAACGATAACGTCAACATACACCCCGAAAATTGGAACATGATAACGCACCCAACAAGTCTTTTCACTGACCAATAGCCCAGACAACGAATAACACCAGATGAAGAGAGATCAAGTGCCTAGCGGTAGAGTGCCCAAAAAAGAGATTTTTAGCCAAGACTGCGCGCGCTGTCGAAGGCCTCGTTCCTAATGAAGGCTTGCTTACACTGGAGCATGCTGAAGTGGCTATGTAGGCGCCAATGCTGGGCGAGTTGTCATGTCATGCGAATAGGTCACTCTACTGTTGTGAGTGGTCACTTGAGCAGAACTACCAAAGAAAGATTCAAGTGCCGCTTGAACATGTACGTATTCTTTTCTTTGCAAAGTCTTAGAAGCTGGATGCTACTGGCCGGCAAGGCCTGAAACGTGCCCCGGTCTGGACCACATATCTAGAAAATTTGCCGCCCCCTGAATGCATGTTTGGCGGTTCGACATTTGCTGAGCGAAATTTTCAATAGACTGTAGACTAGACAAATACACCCCCGGTTTGAAACTGGCAAAATACGCCCCAAGCCCAGAAATGCTGTAAATCCCGGCCGTTCTCGCTTCAGGCGGCAATCGTTGTGCTGGAGGACCAGAACAAGCTGGACAGGCTGAGATGAGCATGGAAGCTTCAGGGGCTTCCAGTCGAAACGCCGTACAGTCCTTCTGTGACCGCACTCAAGCATGAGACGTCACTCGAACCACTAAATTTGTTCCCTGCCTCAAGCCATCACTGCTGCGCCACCTGAGGATGGAGTACTTAGGGAGAAGCTTGTTAATGCTAGGATATCGCCAAAACTACGGGCCTTTTGCCAAAAGTAACGAAGATGACGTACATTTTGGTACATGCGGGCACCCCCGCGAGATTTGAGATTTGCCGGGACCGCTTGACGTTGAGATGTGAAAGCCATCAATAACAGCAGTGTCCTCGTTTTGTTCAATGACACTTGGAGTACCTAGAAACTAATGGAACCTGGGCTTCGTTTTCAGGCGTGTATGCCTTTCATGGCAAGTCGAGAACTTGCTGGAAGCTGCATGTCATTTTTCACGTTTTAGCTCACATCTGCCTTTCAATTTTTCGAAGTTTTTCAAGATTCCCAGTTTGGATTCTCTCAAGATCAGCAACTGGCCTCAGAACCCTGCCTACGATAAGGCTATCAAACACTCGCTGCATGGATAGCTGTCATTTCACAACCAAGCAGATGTGCGCGCCCAAGTGGGCTAATACTCCTCAACTTTAGGCGCTAAACCATCCCAAACGGTGAAGCCTGAACGAGAACAGCAACAGCCCTGGAGGCTTGTCACTGCACTGAATGGTCGCAATGACCCGAAGCCCCCAAAGGCCGATGACTCAGAAGCTATGCGAAACTACCTTCCATGGTTCTCCTTTTGAGGCTTCCAGCTTTCTCTCTAAGATGAAGTGCGGCATAGAGCCCTCATGGGCTCTAGTGGTCTAGCAACCCTTTGAAAGTAACTCTTGTTGATTTTTTGTTCTGCAGTATATGTACGGACATTTATTTCCTGTGCCCATTTTCTCACCCTGCCAGTAAATACCCCAAAAAATGCATGGTATGGGTCGCTGAGTTGCCATGGCATCCAGTCAGTCCCCCTGCGACATGCTGAAGATTGTCTACTAGTGCCCAGTTCAGTATAATTGTATAATAGATGCATTGTAAGATTAGTTACCAGCACCCAGCCTACAATGACTGCTTATCTCCTGCCCACATGCTCCTGGTTGGCCAAGCCACCCATAGTCCAACGTGTGGCTTGCATTCTAGCCAAGGGTCACAAGTTGCGAAAGGCGAGTTTCTGCAGCCACCAGTCACGTTATGCGGAGTTGAATCAGGGAACCTCAATCTCAAGGATGACTTCGTGCCCTTAGCTACATCCCTCCTCAAGCCTTCTCATCTTGGACTCGTGTCTCCAGAAGCTTGTTGCTCAGGGTGTACTGATAAAAGCGTTTTTTAAAAAAAAAACAATGGCCGATGTCAGCCATAAGTAAGGTGACTTAGGCCACAAACACAAGCCTGCCCCAAGAATTCAGCTGTGGAAAGCGGAGTGTTTAAAGCCGGTCTCCCTAATCATTCTGAAGACATGCTTTCACCTGTCTCAGCAAACAAGCTTGTTGCGATTTGTGTGATTTTGTGCGTAAATTGTGGGGGCCGGGGTGGGTGACAAGTCCAGAGTTTAAGGCCAAGTCCCAAGGCTACAGGAAAGTACACATCACAGTATCTTATGAGCTATAGTCTAAACTCCTTAAAGGGGGAATATATAGGGGATTATATAGGGGACTACTATAGGGGTTCTTAAGGGGGATACTAGGAGTTTAGACTATGGCTCTTATATCTTCAGAACCCAACAGGGAAACAGAGAACATGTACATTCTACTCGTTTTTGCTGACCAGGATGTTCTCGTGATATGCAGGTAGACATGAAGGCTATGGGCATGGCCCAAGATGGAGTGCCCAAATGTTTTGTGCATGGTTTTTTGAGGGGCCCTAGTTCCTCCACCATATCTTGCAAAGATGACATCTCAAAGTTGAAGGTTGTCCTAGCTATCATTCCAAGTAGCGAGAGCCTTTTAGCAGTACAGTAGTTTTAAGAGCATCTAAACCCTAAACCCTAAACCCTACCCTTAAACCCTAATCCATGTGCCAAGGTCAAAGCCTTCGTTGCCTATGGCTTTACGCCGCCCCAGGGCCAGACCGTGACGGTCAAGGTGCAAAACAAATTTTTGGTGTGGTTTTTCCTGAAGTTAGGGGTCCCTTGTTGGGGTCCCCCTGCTATAAAGAGACTAGGAGGACTGGATCCAGAATAATTTTGAAATCTTGCCCAGATATATAAAGCGAACAGGCAGAAGCTGAAGACGCAGAGCCGAAAGTACATTCCTTGTATCCCCTATGTTGGCATTTATAGGTTGCTAGTAGTAAGGTTTTCTAAAGTGATTTGTCATGGTCTGGCGGCGCAGGGAGATGCATGTCTGACCTGAGGCCTGAGGATTAGAGTACGTGATCTGTGTTTCTTATTCGGGTAATCAGTATTGCAGGGTTGCAAGTGATCCATTGAGCACGCCACATCTCAGGGCCTGAGAGGTTTGAAAGTGCAGCTGAGAAAGGCTCCTTTTGCAATGGCAGTGCTTCCTATCAGGGCATATGTCATGAGATATCCCTGCTTCGAAGGGCCCTTGCGGCCTGCCCAGGACATTTAAGGCTATCATCAATTGTCTGCAGAACTGGCCAATCTTGTGAGCAACCTGCGTCAACGTGGATTGTCATGACTTGTTGAGACCTCGTCCTCGACCCAGCCTCGCCACAGGGCTCCCCGAAGCCCGTCCTGAGCTGGGCTGCGCTGATCGAGATGGGAAAGGCAAGGGTTCTGGGCAAGTTCGGGGTGGAGATATCTGCGCTAGACCATTTAGGGTTTCACCAAATTTCGGCCTGGCTTCTCTCTAGGGGTCGTACGCAGTTGATTGGTAAGCAGGAGTACGCATAGGATTCCTGGCTCAGTGTTTCCTAATGGGTCTTCCTGAAGTTCCTGCACAGTATGGAGGATACAGGTTAAAGTAATGCATGAACTGTGCAGGAATAGCATGGATTCTTGGAGGTTTCAGCGGTTTGGGTGTACCTTGTGACTCCTTGGGGTCTGGGACCCTGGAACTCTCCGCGGTCAGAAGCCACATGCGCTCTGGTAAAGCGATCCTTGCAATGTGGGGGTTCCAGGCCCGATAAAAATGTCCCTTAACATGAGCCAGCAGGATTGGCTGTCGTACTCTTACCAGCCCCTTTCCATCCAAGCGAGCGCCCGACGTGCAGAACCACAGGCACCGTTTAGCTTGAAATTCACCACTGCTGCAGGTACCTGGGGATGATGAGACCGCGTACAGTGAGAGCGTGGCCGAGGCTGGCATGTGCGGCGGAGAAGAGACGGAATCCGAGTCTTCTGCTTCTTGGAAATAATGACATTCCAGGTAATGTTGAGGTGATGGGCCTTTCACATGAGAGACGGCCACCGTGGCCGTAGGGTGGTGTCCCGTTCATATTACTAGATTTCTAGATAATATCACTGGGTCTTTCTGTCCGTCCGACAACCAGAACTCAGGGCTTTTCGTCCGGAAAATGGCGAAGCGTAGCCCTTGCAGGATTGTGGGTCTATCAGTCTATCAGCTACCCTCATCCTGGAAGGATCCCAATCACCCCATAATTTCGGGAATGCCCCAGATGCCCAACATGTGCAAAGGAGGGACTCACTTAGGGTTGAAGAGGATGGGGTTCTCACTTGCTATGACCCGCCGTATCAGCTGCCGTGCGAGGGTAATCATGTGCTAAGGATTGTCGTCCGTGCATGCAAGGACCCTCAAATTAATGATGTGGCTGCTGTTTTGGAGCTTCTACAGATCACATTTCAAGCTTCCTCAACAATTTGAGGGGCCTCCGGTGCGAAAATCCGACATCTTGGGTACAAAGACAGGCCTTCTTGTTTTGACGCTACCGTCTCAAGATTGTGCCCTGAAACTCTCCGCCCACAAAGATCATCGGACCTATGTCTTGGGCTTCTAATCCTAGGGATCCAAATAGCCCAATGTAGGTAATATTTACAGACTTTGGGGCCCAATGTAGGTGTTATTTGTATACTTGGATCCCTATATATAACTCCTATATAACCCCAGATTCCATTTCATTTTCCACTTTCTTTTCCATTTGATTTTCCATTATTGGCATTATTTGTTGACATACAGCCACTTTTATAACCCCAGATTCCATTTCATTTTCCATTTTCTTTTCCATTTTCTTTTCCATTTGATTCTCCATTATTGGTATTACGAGGTAATTGACATACTTGGAGCCTGAGGGCCAGGGCTGAGCTCAGGAGGCCCACCATGTCTCGGGTTCCGGCGAGGCGGACCGGGCCCTCGCCACTCGCATGGCTGCGGTGAGGCTCCGGATGTGGGGATGTGGGTGCAGGCAGCAGAATTCGGTCTCAGATTTGGGCTTTGGGGTTTAGGATTTGAGGGTGGGGTGGTTGACTTTCGCAAGGCGTTGCTCGAACTCCTGTTGATCGCAACGCGTGTTACTATTGCAACATGTTTCTTGAAGGGAGCTTGCAAGGTGGTCCTTCCACGAAATGGCATTTAGGCTGCAGACAGTCTTGATAGTTCACAAATGCGGTAGGCCTTCGCAATACTCTCAGTCTCGAGCTCCTAAGGACTATTGGTGGGTGTGTCTATGAGGTGCTGTTGCTTTGCAAAGCTTACCTTGCAGGAAGTCTTGCATCATCGCGGCATCCCAAATCCTAGGAGCTCCCGCCAGCCTGATCCTGAGGCCACCTTTTTGCTCTCAGGTGGCTGCTGTTTCGGTTAGTGGCAGTCCCCCATCATGTGAGGATAATCCCGCGGTCTGTGACGAATCCCCTTCTCAGTGGCAGAATAAAAAAGAAACGCATAACTCCATTGAAGCACTGCAATTGGGCAGCAGTATATAATTATTTTCCCACACGCCTTGCTTCTTGCTGCTGAAGCCGCACTTCACCGTGGGACGTAGAGCTTGACGACACTGCTCCCAAAGCCTTGATTCCGGGTACTCCGTTATCTTGTAGTGTAGAGGTTGCTCAAGAAGCGTCCACAATTTTTTGTGGTATCCCAAAACGCTTTCATTAAACCCAAAGACTACTTTCTTGTGCAGGCCAGAGCAGTGTGCGGCGCTTGTGTGGCTGGGCTGCAGATTCTGCGCATACTTCGACTTGATCCTAATGGGCAGAAGGCGCTTTGTTCCAGACCATCTTTTCGGTGCTGCCTGGCTATTGCGAAGGTTGTCAACATGCATGGCAATCCTTGAACTGATTGCTTTTGGAACAGGATTGACTCTGACAGTGAATGAGCCATGTGAGGCGTGGTCTTCCCCACAAAGAACCCCGTCACTGACAATGACAGCCACCGCTCCTAGAACAGCCACGGCAACAGCCAAGATTATGGATCTCCAAACCTGGAAACTGCCGACGAACGTAGAACCAATCAATTCGTAGACTCCAACTTGCCGAGAAAAGCGATGGAAGAACCGTGTATTTATGAATGCACATCATGCTGATACCTGCAACGTGGCAGATGCTAAGCTCTGAACTCTGAATGCCACGCTGAAGAACACCTTCAAGACTAGCCAAGTAGCATGCCATGCATATCACCTCGGTCCACCAATACCTTGGTATGTTGAGCATGCCTAGCCTTTCAGTGGTCAGATTTCTGTCGATTATCCCTAACCTTCAAGGCCCGTTAGCCTAAGCTTATGCCATCAAAGGTATACATCTGGTACCACTGGCGAACCGAAGGCAGTCATGCTTTCTCACGACTCTTGGTACCAGCAAATTGGGTGAGGGCTCTAGGTGCAGGCCTCCGGCATTTCGGGTCTCATCTGCAGCGAGTGTTGGCCGAGTCAGCAGCAATGGCCCTGAGTCGGAAACGGATTAGTTGAGAACAGGGCAGGGGCGAGCCAGACCTGGATGAGGGCTTCCGTCAGGAACCGGCAGGGGGCAAGTCAAAAACAAGAGTCGAGAAGAAGCCAGGCCAAACAAAGGCTGGGAACAGGTTCATGGCTGCAGGACTAACAGCTCGAGCTTGCACGAACCCTGAACCACCCTCGACCTCGGGGCGCAGGAGACAAAAATTCCAAAGCAAAGAATAAACGCATTTTGCGCAGACAGACTGAGGTGACTGAGAGAAGGGCGCTAGAAGCCGTTGATTAGAACTCCTGCTGCTCCACTCTTCCCCTGTTCATTCTCAACTCGCCCCCTTCCTGTTCTTGACTCGTCCCATGTTTTTTCTGACTAAGAGCACTTCTGAAAAGTACTTATCGGTTCTGGAGATTCATGAGATTCCGGGTTCTGCTGGCCACTTCAGAAGCTGGATGTTTCAAAATCATGGAGGCGCTATCTCACGCCAGTTTCTGCTGTAAGATATTTTAGATGCAGATAGCAAGTTGTCGAGGACACCATTTGCTGCAATCTGTAGTGCCATGGTGGCTCAGTTCAGATGAGAGCGCGAGAGATGGAATGGTCTTGTCAAGGCCATTCCATTTAAGATGTCATGCTACATCCGGTCATCCGGGAATGATCAGAGAATTGTGCCGACCCTGACAGTCAGACTGTCAGTGGTCCTTTCTGCTGCTTGCGAGCCCAAAGGAGCAGAGTGGTTCTTTCAAGTTTTCAGGCGCGCTCGTTCTCGTATTTTCCTTCCTTAACATCCTCTCTTCCTAAAAACATCTATGATCGAACGTCATTTTCGACGGTGTGGCAACTTGGGAGCATTGTGGCATACCAATACTTCGGGCAGTTTCATCATTGAAGAAATGGATTGGCAACTACATGACTCTGAGCCACGCAAAACCAGCGTTTGCAATCAAGATGATTCCTACACAATTTTTTGGAGGACCCCTGATCCCAAATTGAGAGTTGCTGCTTAGGACGCTGTCATCTTCGAAACGAGCTCTGTGTTCCTCTCCACTGTCGGGAAGATCCACGGCTTAGGAACCGAAGCAGAGCAGGCTTGACCAGGGTCACATTTTCCTAAGGTGTAGCAGAGGGTCCTTGTCTTCGGGGTTCCTGGTACATACATAATTTAATAACAAAAAAATATATATATATATGGATAATAGACAGGCAAATTGAAGAAACTACTATGTAGGGATGGGTTAAGGACTTAAGGACTTCATCGGGCATTTTTGCATGCGTATTCAACCGTTCACATGCGTCAGCAGCGTCGGTCGGCATTCGCCTAGATGATTTGTGTCCCTGCGTGTCAAAAGTGGCAAAATGCTCAGGAATGAGCAGGCCGGAATCCCCTTCCTCCTCAGTCACACGACCCTTGTAGTGACGGCACAGTGTTGAGGATGATGACTCCCGTGACAGAAAGCCCGTTCAGGTTGTAAATAAAGGCCCTTTTCCCTCACGTTTTGGCGGGTGTTCTGTCTATAAAGTTTATGCCAGATGCATGGGAATTGCAGACCACTTGAGTATGGTACCGACGTTTAAGGCTAGTTCAGGGTATTGTTTATGCTAATTAAGCGAGAAAGTCCCACAAACCTCCAAATGAGCCATGGGCTAAACTCCTGCGGGTTTTTATAGGAAAGGGAATTATATAGGGGACTGTTATAGGTGTTACTAAGGGGGATAC
>CAJNIZ010002936.1:8663-45091 GCA_905231905.1 Symbiodinium pilosum | reverse complement strand
AAAGAGAGCGGTAAGCATTCAAAGTTGAGGGCTCAGCGCAGGAAGTCAAAAGACTTCAATACCCTTTCATATGGGGGATTGTCAAAATTATGGTCCCTTTTTGGGTCCCTATTATAATACGGGGCCTAATTTAAGGGGACCCAAAAAGGGACCATAATTTTGACAATCCCCCATTTGTCAAGCCAAGGTCAGTAGATGACAGCCGCGTCCAAATAAGTGCCTCCTCAGTCTAGTCTTTGCCCCACCTGTCGTTCGCAAAGGCCCCTATGAAATTTCAATGGCCTGTTAGCCACTGTTTTTTAGCTGCCACTTGCCTGCCCTTTTGCTATGGATTCTGTAGGAAGTGAATGGCCACCCTCTCTGCTAGATTCTGAAGACCCCTTCGTGTGTCCACGGTTGAAGATGAGGTGCAAGGCCCTTTGTTGTCCTGGCCACCAGGTGAATTTGCCAGGTTCTGAGTGCGTACACTGGATTTAGAGCTTTAGGGCCCACGTGGAATCCGCAAACAAGCCCCCTCCCCCTGCAACCCCGGCATCATTGTCGCAGGTTGCTGCTGTGCCGGTTTCGGGGATCCTGAAAAAGGTCATCGCAAGACTCGGTTCGTCCTTCCATCCTCGCACTTTCTTACTGCCTACTCGGCTTCATTACCATTACCCCTTGAATAGGCTTCCTTCGGTGGATGGACAAAATCGTGCATCGCCCGCTACAAGCAGAGCGTGGCATGTTCATCGACTAGCTGCCCTCGCTTAGAGAGCGAGTTTGAAACTGGAGTTCGCAACTAGGTTTTTGAAACTAATTTGAAACTAGTATGAAAATGGAGACACGAGTTTGAAACTAGGCCAGCGTGTGATTTCGAGCCAAAATGTTGTGAAAAGCGAGCTCTCGCGTGAGGTGTCCTCGTATTTTGGGCCGAAATCACGCTCTTGCGTGGAGCGTCCTTAGATTTTGGCTCGAAATTGCGCTGTTGCGTGGAGCGTCCTCATATTTCGGGCGATTTTGAGCCGAAATCGTGTCTTGCGTGGAGCATCCTCATTTTTGGAACCCACAAGAAGAAACCGTAGTCCGAGACGGTGGATGGACAAAATCGTGCATCGCCCGCTACAAGCAGAGCGTGGCATGTTCATCGACTCGCTCTTCGTCGATTCGCGCACAAGCCCTTGCTGACTGCTTTGGGCAATCGATGTTAAAATTCAGGGTTTGCAAGGGATACTTGGCAGAAGAAAACTGATGCAGGATTTCGTCCATCAACAGTTAGGCAGATGGAAGCTGAGAACCAATTCTTACATGCACATCTACCCAAGAGGGACATATTTGCAAAGACCCCGACCTGCAACGCCCCAAACCGCAAATTGTGCACCCAAAAGTTTAAACACCAAAGGAGCACTATATGCCTTGCTGGACAGGAGCGCGTCCTGTCCTATCTGCCGTTGTCACATGTCGCTGGGCTCATGTGCGACCTCTGTGCCTGTGCTGAATTTGGTTCAAGGCATAGTTTGAAAGGTGCGGATGTTGTTTTTTGGTTGTGGGCAATTACAGACGGCATAAATTGAGCTCCCTACTCTGTATGATGGGTTCTCAGTAGAGGGGTTTTCGGAGGGGTCAGGTGTGGAGCCAATCAGGATAGTACTGATGTGGTAGGAGATTCGGGAGGGCTCCTGGGGTCATTGTCCATGATAGAAAAAGCGGCAGGCTCAGAACGGTATGCTTTTGCGTGACTGTGGGGTTACGAAGGGCCGGCAATCATATCTACAAAAGCAATATCATCCGATGTTTACTGGCTTGTAACCTTAAGCCTTCATGAATTAGTTGGCACTAGTCTCCCGCATTTTCCAGTCTCGATTTTTCAGCGTGCGCATTGCCAGGCTGACCTTAAGCAAAATCCCAATCCATGTCCTATATGGCTGCCGGCCTTTCCATGAATGGTTAGGCTAACTCGTGAGTGCTTTTGGGTTACTCACTGCTTCTTTTTGCATGGCCGGTTTTGTGTTGTTTTGAAGCAAGTTGCCGCTCATGTGATGTGTAAAGCTTTGGTGGTCTGCCTTTACATCTCTATCCGCTAGCCCCTGCTTGCAGCTTTGGATGGCAGGTGTTCCGGTTTGTCTGACAGCGAAGTCGCCGCTGAGCTGATCAAGACCAGGTGATAAGGTCCTTACAGTAGACGCTCATTTCATCCTGCATCATCAGTTTGCCGCGCAAGCTCCCTGCACATCATCTCTGCTGGCAAAGTCACAAGGCCTTCGTGGTGCACCACTTATTTCGCAAGACCCTATGACCTGAAAGCCGGATCTGTCAAGGACCTGCGGCACCTTCAAGCATGTTGTGAGCTTGGTGCAAACGCGGATGCAGGGAGAATAAAGATGCAGGTTGGGTCGGCGCAGAGGCCACGGAATGAAACAGCGAAGGAGGATAGCTCAGTAGCTGTTGAGAAGTCGTGAAGGCAGCGGTCGGGTTATCGCGGCGGGGAACGGTGGTTGTGTTGGAGGGTGGGGCACAGGTGATGGTACTTGTGCTGTTGTTGTTGCTGCTCCTGGTGGCGTCTGGGGCATTGGTTTGTGGCAACTCAATGTCGAGCAGTAACGGGACTAAGGAATTAACAGTTGGTGGACCGGGTGACCTAGTGAAGCGGCGGATGGCAAGCTACAGACTCGGCAGCCTAATTTCGACGTCGAGAGCATATAGTCAACTCGCGGACCATTCCACGTGCCTGTTCCGCAGATGTGGTCCAACATTTGCCGTTGTGTGCCCAGATGCTTTGTGCCGTATTACGCGACTCCGAAATGTTGGGTTGAGTAAGGGTTCACAATGTCGGGGCACAGCAGTGGAGTGTCCTGGCCACTGTCACAGCTTCCTGTCGATGAAAAAGGTGGGTTGTAGCCTTGCCGCTGTTTAGAGGAAGTCTTGTACAACACATAAGAGTAGGTATCCCAAAGCTGCAGGGTCTCCTCAGTAGCCCTGTCTTGTTGTTCTTGTGAGAGGATCGCCTTTGCGCCGCGCGGCCTACTGCATTCTTGGGTGTGCCCCTTGTGTGGGAGAAGCCGCTTTTCCTGAATACGAAAGACTGTGCTTTATTAATATATATATATTGTGCAGTACTTGTGTTCTGCTTCACTGTTGTCTTTTTCATCTATGCTATTCTTGTAGACTAGGAGTCCAGCCTTAATTGCGGTCAGCCTTAATTGCGATCAGAAAGGTTGTTGAGCTTGCCGTTGAGATGCCTGCTAAGGAAATATGTGAGCATTGTTATGCTGGTTTTGCCCCAAGGTTTTGGTGATGCGGCAGTCAAAGATCTCCCAATTCAATCTCGGGTTTGGCAAGGGAGTAATTCGCAGCAAGAGCAGTGGGAACTTTTTTGGCTAGGATGCTCAAGACATTTTTGGTGGTTTTGTTTAAGCCTCACGCAATCGCTTGGCAAGTTCATCTGAACTACCAGGGCATGTTAGCCATGCTCAAAGCGGGCTCCCCTTTACATGCCCCAAGTTTACTACAATCCTTTGTGTAGGGCATTTTCGGACCCTTTGTTCTTGTTGAAAGACATGCTGAGGCAATACTGCCAGGATTTCGAGTTTTTATCAGATACCTGCAATTCTCATAATTTGCCGGGCCAGCCAGAAGGGTGCTGTAACTTTGGTGCGTCGCTCCCGTTTCTAGCCCCCCCCCCCAGTAACCTACCCTCCCGTTTGTTCCTTTGATGTTGCTTAGTTATCCGCATAATTCACCGGTTGCAATTTTAGTTTCCATCTGCTTGCCCGTTTGCATTTGCTTCATTCTTGTTGCTAGCATCTTGCAGATGACCATTGCTTTCAATGTTTGTCAGCCACAGGCATTCTTTTGGGGTAGGTCCTCAACCCAGTAGTAGTGGCATAATTGGAATATATGGGGAACTTAACATGATTTCCACTGTCCTTCATGGTTATTAAAGTAAGTAGTGGGTGGTGACCCAACCAAAGCCATTCCTATCGCAAGGGTTGCAGACAAACTGCGGGCCATTGGTGCAGCAAACACAGGCCGGCCCGCTCGTCAGGCTTAGGATGTAGAGGGCATTCTTGAGATTTTTTCGGAGCAATAGGCTATAGGTTCCTCCTGCTGCAAGGGACACTATGGAGTCGCCATCATGCCTTGGAACCGGTGCAGGACCGTGCTCTGGCGACCCATGCAGTCAGCAAGCGGCCCTCAGTCAGAGTACTACAGAAGCTCAACCATCAACAGAGATGTTCCCCTAATTTGTGTGCTTCTAATGGCGAATCCTTCAGCAGGTAGTTCAGGCAACTGGGCAATTCCTACTTGATTCACCCGGAGCAGAGACGTAAGTTATCAGTTTGGAGGCATTAGTGCACTCTTGTCTAGACTTCTGAGATGAAGGCAGATCTTGGTACGGACCGTCTCAGCAGGTTAGAGGACCTATTAGGGTTTAGGGTTTAGGGTTTATACCCGCAAAGAGTACTATCGGTCACTTGTATTGGGTGGGTTTACGGGGTGGGTTTCCCGTAAACTCCAGACCCCAGTCCCAATAGATCACTTCGTCCCGAAGGACAGATAGCCCCGATATTTCCTCAATAGAAAGAGACTTGGGACACTCAAAGCTGCTTGATTTTTGGGGATAAGCCCTGAAGAAACTATTGTGCTGCAGATGCTTGCATTGCAGGGCCCCGAATAGATGTTGGCTAGCAGCCCACCTTGACCTGCTAAGTCCCATACGCCCGCAAGGAGACTTGATAAGGGAGGCTTCAGGATAAAGGGTCTCTTCTTCATGACTTAGAGCCAAGTGGAAAGACATGTATCCGGCACTTGCGCATTCAAGCCCATCTCTCCAATGCGGGAAGCATTGTCCCTGCAAGGCCTGAAGCAATCCATCGCCACCTGGGCCAAAGATCTGGGCCTTCAGCACTCGAAGAACTGCCTCATGGGAGGCTTGCATGGATTCCTTCACGCAGGAGCTTGTCCTAACCCTCAGAGTCGATAAAAATGTGTGCGTACCGTTGGGATGGTGAGTTTTTATTTTGGAAGGGATACTATTAGGGATTATACAGGGGTATAATATTGAGGGTATAATGGAAAAGAAAATGGAAACTACTATTTAGGGTTTAGGGATGAGGGTTATAGGATATGAGTAGTATGCCACACATGGCACCCCCTGCTCTGGTCTGACAGCTAGCAATTTCGTCGGCGCTGCCATGATGCAAGCTGCCGAGCAGCATGGTTGCAAAGTTACCTTCTGATACTGCAGCGTATGCACTGGGTATATTGCTCAAAAACCTTGGCAGATTGCTGCTGTGATTTACTTGCAGGATCAATCTCAAAAGTATGGTGACGCATTCCTTTGCAACAACCTGCATGCAATGCCAGGGGATGGGTCCAAGCCGTTTGGCCATGCGCTGGCAGACAAACTGGTGCTCCAGAATGTCAAGGCTCGGTCTGCCTAGGTGCAGCAGTTGCGTTTCAGGGGGCAGGTTCTGTCATTATGAGAAACAATGTGTTCCATGAACTGCAGCCAGTCTGACTTCGTTTCGGACAGATAAAGTATGCCGAGCATTTTGAGCTGACGCGGAGGACGCAGCAGAAAACACGTAGAGCGTCAAGAGAACGTACCAGGGCCTGTGAAGCCACCTTAAAATCATGTACCGTCCTTATGGACCATCCCCTACAGTACGCGGCTAGAACACCAACCTCGAATCTGACCATTTCCCCAACATCGCCTGTCCAAAAGAATGCCCTGACCACTTGAATCACCAAGACTCTCGCATTATCCAGAAATCCTGTATTGGCATCGGGTTGAATCAGACGGTTTGCGGTAGTGGTACTGCTGTACTGGTTACAAGCTGCATTACCAGTGTCGGCAGCAGTGAATTTTACGACCGTAGTATGACCGTCTTAGCTAAACATACTTGATCCCAATATATCCCCTATATAACCCCAACATACTATAGTAGTTTCCATTTTCTGTTCCATGATCTCAATATATCCCCTATATAACCCCCCCAAAATGTAGTAGTTTCCATTTTCTT
Source organism: Symbiodinium pilosum (assembly GCA_905231905.1). Lineage (NCBI taxonomy): Eukaryota > Dinophyceae > Suessiales > Symbiodiniaceae > Symbiodinium > Symbiodinium pilosum. Next base: position 39,089 of record CAJNIZ010002936.1, on the reverse strand, counting down.
TTCAAGTGCAAGAGCCTGGAATCGGCTGCAGTGCTCTCAGGGGGCCTTGGGCATGGACGCGCTTAAGTACGGTGCGACAGGCCGGCCATCAGAAATATGATTGAAAGCCGCTCTTTAAGTGTTCATACAGGGTTAAATATTCAAAGATCGAGGACTTATATAGGTTTTGTGCAGCAATTGGTCAGTTGGTGGTCAGGCATTGGTGAGGGACCGTCTATCAGGTACTTAGTTGCAGCCGTGGGAAACTTCTAGACAAACTGGTCGTCGGTGCCATTGTTCCCGGACCGATTCCTTCTTCTAACTTGACCTCTCCAGCTTAACAACTTCTCCGTATCGTTCTGCGGCATGCGCTGGCGGAGCTGTGCCCTTCTTAGATGCTGTGGTTATTGTGCCACTACAACCGCTACTAGGAGATAAGGTTAGTGCTCACAGCCATCATGTCGGGTTGGGCAGTGTTACTACGTCCTCTTTCGCCCGTATGCGTTGTGAACATGAGTTGGTATCATTGTCAAAGTCCTGCCTGGGAACTTGGGGGTCCGGGATTTAGCATGGACACAGACTTAGGCGCTTGTTGTTGCCAAACGTGCTTCTCAAATACATGCTAGCTAGTTGGACGTTGATTGGCGCGGCAGCAGTTGCAGTTGCTGAACATTAGTCCTGCTGGACACCCCCGTGTTTGACGTTCCCATCCCTTCCTCCTGATTTGTGCCTGCTTTTCGGAAGTGACCATCAGCTCTTTGTGCTTTGGCACAAACTATTTCTTTGTCGACGTCCGGATTGCAAGGTTTTGACATCCCAGGACGTCTGCTGGAACGTCCATATATGACGTTGGCATTGCATCCACAGAGCAGCAAACCTTTCTAGGTGCTGCGCCAATCCGAGTGGATACCCTGGAGTACTTCGGTTCCTTGGGCGTCTTGGATAAAGGACATGCATCTGACAGCACACGTTGGCAAGTTAACGCAACATGGCCGTTCCTCTGTCTAGAACTTTGCCTCGGGAACTGCCTCACACTGCACTTCTGCACCCGTGGGTTCACAATTTTCAGCTGCCAATCTCACAAGCGAGGTGTGGGTATCAACGAGCTCTACGGCATGTCTGTGGCTCGTCGTGAACAGACAAGGGGGATTTCGTCCGACACTTCTGCTTGAAGATCCTTTCTTGAGCAATTAAACCAATTGCGAGCCAGCTACGCAATTTACGCTTTAGATTGCATTGTAGGATGCAAACCACTTCCGAATCTCAATAGCAGTGGCAGGGGTCCGTTATCCAGTATCCAACATTGGCTAGGCCTTCTGCATTCAACCCCGTGCTGTAACGCCAAAGCAGAGCCTCGAGGGACAGAAAAGAAGGGCCAACAACTGGGTTGCTGTTAAGGAACTTAATTTAAGTTACTATATTGGGGGGAACCATATTAATTACTATATATACCCATTATGGTAACTTTATTTAAGTTCTTTAACAGCAACCCAGACAATCATGGTAAAGTCATCGTCACAGTCGTCGTCGCAATTTCTGCTAATAACAGTATGGTACTAACTAATACAGGGTTCACATATCACCTAACAAGCGACCGAGCGGCAACTGCACAAGTTGTGATCTAGCGCCTGTGGGGTCAATGCTTAATGGGGTCAATGCTTAATGCTTTGATACTTGGACCGCTGGGCATCCACCAGAACCCAAGGACTTGTGAGTAAACGTGCAGCTTGAATTCGGATTCAGGTTCCAGAGGTTCAAGGTGTCAAAACTTCAGATTCTGCTTGAAACTGGTGACGTATTTCACAAGCCTCAGTTCACAATTCGAGCCTAACCCCAAAACAAGCTCGATGACCCCCCTTGACCCTCAACGACCCATCCTCAAGCCATCTAGACCATCAAATCCTTGGCCAAGGAATGCTGCGGCGCCGCCACCATATCCACCCATGCGGCCCACGTCTGGGGATCCTGTGGTCCTTCGACCATCACACAGGGACGAAATAGAACAGTGAAGATTCCTCATTGTCTTCGACGATTCTATAGGATCCGTACAGGTGTTTTGTTTCGTTTTATGGCATTTATACCTGTGAGGATTTCTCAGAGCAGGCCTAGTGTTCTGGCACACGTGAATAGGATCCCTGCTTTGAGACATAGGCACACGCTGCGACTGTACCTGAACAAGCTAGATGAGAGTAAGACTAGGAAGAGTAAGCCCTATCTTCAAGTAGTTGTGAGGAGGCTTTTTGCAGAGCACCAACGAGATGCGAGGGTCCCACAATAAAGGTTTTGGCATCTGTCGTCTGTTAACCCTTGTTTCTTCACATCATCTTGGATATGTCAGCCAGTTGTTAAGGGCGTTGCGTTTTTCTTCTGGGACTCTGTGAGCTAGCCCAAAAAGATGCATCAGCCGTTGCTTGGTGTCTCAGTAGCGTTTCACTTGTGGGCCAGTGCATGGAAAGGCTTCTGGTTACCAGTGGCTTTTTGAGTTGACGGACTCTGATGAAACAAGAAGGCTTCATGAGATGACTCCTCAGGCTGTCATCGGGGATACTAATGGGTTCAGCTACAGCTACCTGTGTGAGGTGTACGATTATCCGCTTATCTTTTCTGCTGAACCTCATTGTTGCTTGAGAACCCCGAACCCTAGCACCTAGACATAAGCCAGGACTATAGCACAAGATGAGATCTTTGTCTAGGTCCCCGATTTTTCATACTTGGACTTGAATCACATTCCCACTGAGCTTTGGGCACCTTTGCATGACCCTCAAAAGTTGAGGTGGATTGTGCGTTTGCAGCTAGAAGCTCTGGGGCTTACCCAGGTGACCGAGGTCCTAGGCTAACCTAATCGATCACCTTGGTCTTGGAGCAATCCTACTACTATCCTGGCACAAACCCTTTGCAAGTAGGTTGCGGAGCCCATGAGGTGCCGCAACAACAACCTTAAATGCAAGTGTAAGATATCAAGGTGTAAGGTAGGCCTGGAAGCTGTTTGGCTGTTCAGGATGACTTTTTTGGGCCTTAGCGCCTGTGTAGTGTTTAGGTTTTTGAGTTGGCGCTTCGAGCTCAGGCCACCCAACCAACGGCGTGGAGGTCAAGGTGTTCAAGGCCGACTGCTGCACCAACCACTCACTCAAATAACCTGTTTATGGTTGGAGTGGAGAGCATACGAAGGCTGCTAATTGTTTTCAAGTACCTTTTAGTCAGCAGCTTCAACTTTGGTAAGCCTGCGCGTTAAGCACAGTGTCACTTGATTTAACTTCCACAGTCCCATGCATAAGCCTTCCAAAAGTGGGATACAAGATGAACCTCCACAAAATCCCTGTAAGGATGAGGAAGATAAAATAAAATGGAAACTACTATAATGGAGAATCAAATGGAAAAGAAAATGGAAAATGACATGGAAACTGGGGTTATATAGTAGTTTATAGTCCCCCTTAAGTAGATAGAATATGGGGTATATGTGGTTCTCATTATAATATACCCAAAGCCATATTCTATCTACTTCAGGGGGACTCTAAACCTTAAACCCTTAGTAGTAGTTTCCATTTTCTTTTCCATTATCCCTACATAACCCCTATATTCTATCTACTTCAGGGGGACTATAGTCTGAAACTTGCCTGGCACCTGGCAGCCTTCAGGTGCAGCGGTTGCTAAATGCAAAGGATAGAATACGGGGGTAATATTAGGGTTATTTTGGGGTTACATGGGGATAATGGCAAAGAAAATGGAAACTGCTATAATGGGTTATAGAATATGGGGTATGGATCCTAGAAGCCACCGCCTTGAATGAATTGTAGTAGAGGAGCTTTGACATGTCATAGATTTGCCTCATGTTCGTTGTATACAAAGAGAAAATCTATTTCAAAGCACTGTTCTAGGTGTTTTGGCAATGCAGTGCATTGAGGAAGGGAATGGCATTCATCATCTGCTGGGCCAGCGCAGCTTGCACTGAAAACCAACAGGGAGATGGAGACGCGGAGGTCTGCTTAAGAGAGCCTGATACAGCTGCGATGTTCTAGTAGGCCGAGTACCTGCCAACGCCATCAGGGTCAATGCAGGTTCATCCTGATGACATTAACAAGAAGGAGGAGTGCCCCAGGACACAGACGTGGTCTTCGGCATTTCTGTTTCACTGGAGGTCCGGGGCTTCTTTGGTATGCGTCCTTCCAGGAATGTCCCAACTTGGAGGGACCCCTGGTTACAAAGACGTTAATGAAGCTGGAACCTACTTGCTTCACAAGGGAGACCATTAAAAGAAAGGCGGTGCTTCCTGACAAACCAAAGACCGAGGGTCGCTCAGAGCATGTGTGCAGCGTCATTTGAAGCGCGCACAAAAGCCCGAAGTTCTCAGAGATATCTTTCAGTTCAAGAAGTGGTTTCTTTTGATTCTCTAAATGCGGATGGCTTCCTGATGTGCTTCATGATGTTGCAGCTGAGAGATCTGGGCAATCTTAGCAAAGGAGCCACGCCCAGCTTTGTCTGTTCCAGCTTGCATGCATTTCATATGCATCATCATTAGAATGCTATCTCTGACATCAGCATCGCTGTTGCAAGACCTTTCGTCTTTGGCATCTGTCGTGTCAAAATCACGGCTTGTAATTGCAGCCACGCTATGCGGAGTTGCCTCATAATCTTGATGTCGCCTACACAGCGAGTCCTCATTTCATTAGCTAACGACTGCCATCCTTGTCTTTATTCCCTTTACCTTAGTCGAGTCTAGAGTTCATTGGCTCATCGAAGTCTGCTAGTGAGCGTGATGTTGAAAGCTCAGCAGGTTGCTTTGCATGCTGCACAGGACACCTAGCCTTGACAACACCGATGAGGTGTTCCAAGGCCTACGTCTCGTCTTGTGGCATTTTAACTGGGGTCCCGGCTACAAGTGTGCCCAAGGAAGACCTATTTTTCAGAAGCGCCCTTGTGTGTTGCTTGCGCGTGGAGGTCTGAGCCTGTTAGCCTGTGACCGTTGGGTGTAATGGGAAGCCACGGTTCAGATTGCGAGCTTCCACTTCTGCGGACAGAGGATGGTTGCAAGAATGGTCGCAGGGCATTCCAATCCACATTTCAAATCATGGTGTGAAGCCTTAGATGTTTCAGATGAGTCTTATCAACTTCCTGAGCGTGCACGTGAAGGGCTATGTCAAGTCGGTGTTCAGGCTATACAAGTGCAGATGGCTTTGCTGCTGCAATGTGATGATGATGTTGATGATGATGATGGCGATCATGATGAACATGATGCTCATGACAATGAAGGTGATGACCATGACAATGATGATGATGCTGCTGGTGGTGATGATGAGGACGACGATAACGACGGGTGTTGCTGCTATGTCAGAATCCGCGCTCTTGACCGAGCTGTGGTCTTGTGCCTATTGGCTGTTGGCAGTCTCTTGGGGGTCCTAGCAAGTAAGCCCGGAACTCAAGCAGGAGGGAAAGAGTTGAGGGTAGTAAGGGCGCGCCTGCTTGTGAACAACTAGGAATAAGCTGGGCTTTGCTTTCTTTTCGTGTGCTTGCTGTTGTGCAAATGCGGGCACGCACAATCAGCCAAGCAGGGCTGCCCTGACTCTGATAATGGACAACATGCAAAGCTTACTCGCAATACGCGATAACGAAATCCATCACTCCATCGCAGTCCACGTTGCCAGAGACAAAGTTGCTTCCCACCTCCTGCAAGCAGTCACACTTCAATGGGGTTTTAAATGTGTAGCAGCTTGCCACTGACGAAGGCGAAGTCTGCTTCCGGGGCAGGAACATCATGCTTCCTGGCAGAGAGACATTACGAGGTCATGTGGTAGGATCTGCAAGAAGGCTTTAGCATCAACTAGAAGTACAATAGGGCTGAAAAGGTGGCCTAGTGCAGGTCCAGTTCCATTAAGTAGAGCCAAGAGCGGGGCAGTAGCGCCAGGCGGACGGAAGAAGTTGCGTTCATCTTCCTGCCACCTGCTTCATGAGAAATCCCCACTTCTTGTTTTCTGGGCATAACTTAAATTCTCATGAACTGCTGCCGCAGGCATGGCAAAGAATTCTTAACTACAAGGTTGGTAATGCATGGGTGACGAACAGCTGCATCAGCATTCAAATCAACTGGCTTGAATCGAAGCCAGATACAAGGACCCACTCGACTGCAGCCTGGGAATGTGCTTCCGCCTGTTCTTTTCCAAGACCACAAGACCCGAACAAATCCAAAGTCCAACCTTGTCGCCAAGGATGGGCTACCTGGCTCAGCCTGACTTTGGTGACGCTCACGTAAAGTCGCGGCTGGGTGGAAAGATGCCTCTATGGGTCCCCTGGGATATTCAATATTTTCTCTATTGGCTTTAATCAGGGACCCTATATATTAATAATATCAAAAGGTTTTAGGGGCCAACCCAGCTCTCTGGGTTTAAGGTTTGGGCATCAGTGGAAGTGTTGGGGTTACGCTAAGCCGCTAGATTGTTTTGCGCGCATGCTGTAGCGGTGCAGGTTGTGTTGCACTTCGGTTGCAGCACTTGGCATGGAATTGAAGGGTTAAGAAGCAGACTGACAGACTGACCAGAATTTGGGTGAATATTCTGATATAAGCGTTGAATTGAACATCATGCGGACTGCGAGGAGCGGATGTGCTCTGATTGGACTGCATAGCACACTCAGCTTTTTTAAAGATTCGCGGAGCAGGGCGCTGCCAACTTGGCACGGCCCTGCCAAAGTTAGGTGGCGTATCATACTCATAGCTGTATGAACGATAGCCTTGTAAAAGCAGAGTAATCCCGTGCAAGCAGGCTTCCAAGCTTTGACTAGTACGGGGCTTCTCAGAGTACATTTTTGAAAGCCCTCTGTAGGTAGTTTGGGTCCGAACAACGCCCGCCCACATAAGTCGGATTCTTATGCTTGGTCGAGGCAAGAATTATAACCATCATATGATAGTCATAGGGTCCCAATTCGGGGTTGGGGTTACCAGAATCCTTTTGTTAAAGAAGAGGATCATAGTTTTGACTCATCGCCATGAAATGCCTGCAATATCCTTCAAGTATTGCACTGCATCACCCTCACACGTTCCCGTTTGGAGACATCCCCATGCGATCTTACACTTTAGAATCAACCCCCATGACGGCAACCAAGCTATCTTCTCTGAGGATTGAGAAGAAGACTGCAGAGGCCATCGACAGAGAAGGCTGGATGCATTCCGGCGACAAGGATTCTTGGCGAGAAAATTGCGCTTGGGAATGTCGGGTCGAACCGTTCCGATTTGAGACTTTAGTAGGCGATTAGGGTCTGGGAGCAAGGGCTTGGAAATTTGGCATTCAGGTCAGCGTTCTGGTTGCGATCCATCCTTGACTCATGAATTTCTGTGCATTACACGCAAAACTCAAAACCTTATTCTCAATTCGCCATGCGTGTTTGTTGTGCTGGTACTTCTCCAATGGCTACTTGTCAAGGTGGAGACAAAGGGATACAGGTTCGTGATATCTGCAAGTCTTGCGTGCAGAATCTTGAGGGTTCCTTCGTTTAGCACTATCATGGTGGCTTTTCATAACAGGAAAGTGCGCATGGCCTGCGGCCACGACTGCTGCATACTTCAAACAAAGCAGGACCCCTGCTTTTGCAGATGGCAGTATGAAGTGAAACCAAAATGGACTGTTAACGTCAACACACCGACACTACAGATCAGGATCTCCAATTCAAAGTCTGGATTCACAAATGCAGGCAGCCTTACAGAAGTTGTAGCAAAGGCGCGACAGTTCTTGCAGACCTTGATGTTTCTGATGTTGCCATTGCGAAAATGAGGGCATGATGACTGAGAGCGGCATGCTCAAAATCACTGGACGCTTCAAAGAGCTGCGCTTTAGCTGCAAAGTGGGTTGGCCTCAGGATCGTGGACCTGGCTTCCTCGTTTTGAGCACCACCAGAAATCATTCAGGCACAAAGCATGTTGGTGTAACAGTATGGCCCTTTAATTGGAGTTTGCCGTGCAGAGAGCGGCTTCGGAAGCCTGTGCTTACAAGGTTCGTGTGCAAAGTAGCTGGATGATTGCAAGCCCTGACATAGCCCATGCGCTCCGCGTATGCCCACATTAGGGCACTGTCAAAAGTGCGCAGATGTAGATGTTCGACGGGTAGACCAGTCAGCTCAGGATCATTGGGGACGGTGGCGAAAACATCGCGCCGGTGCCTATTGAGGAGCATCCACATTCCACTTTCTGCCAGGGATGTAGCGCACCTTCCCCTTCTTCTCGCAATATCATCAGCGCGCTGAGTTGGGACCAGGATTGCCTCTATGCGTAGTCGTCCGGTGCTAGGCTTGAACCTTATTCGAAAAGTTGTTCAATTCTACTCGGTCCTGCACCACAAGACCCTAGGTTGCTGGACTCTATCAAAGGGGACTCCTTCTTAACAACCTTGCCTTTTTTCTGGCGCTGCCACAGAAAATTGAAACATCTTTGGAAAATCCTTAAACCCTAAACCCCGAACCCCAAATCCTAAACCCCAAACCCTAAATCCTGAACCGAAACCTTTGAGGACCACATCAAGGGGGCATGCGATGGTATCAACGAGGCCATGTGATGTCATGCCCCCAAATAAGTCCCTTTATAATCCTGTATAGCATTATAACCCTATATAATCCATGTAAAAGTCCTTTGTATACCCTATTATACTAGAGTTGCTAGAGTATTTTCCCTATTTAAATGCTCCAAAACTTGCCCGTTTCTCAACCTGTACTGATGTGGTTAGATCTGGAGCTAACGACATGTGATTGCCAAAGCTCTGCAGGTAGTGATGTGGATGGTAGAAGGGCAGTTCATCATGATGCAGCTAAAGGCCTAAAGCCACAGGTCATGATGATTGGCGACAAGCGAAAATACAACGTGGCACTTGTCACGCTCAAGGACTCGGTGCTTCGCGTTGGTTTTAGAGCTTAAAGTTTCAAGTGGATTTGGCGGGTGTGTCGACAATAATTTTAAGAAGCAGTCTGACTAGCGGCATGTTCTGCTCTCTCTCTGCCTGTTGGGTGATGCTCAAGGCTTCAAATACCTGGCCTGCCCGCGGCAGGACCTTCTGCTTTTAATTTTGCAGTCAACACTTCTTGCACGCTTCCGCCTGTAAATTGTCATGCAGCTAAGCTGATGCAGAGATTGCCCGAAAGACCCTGTCTTACCAAACTGCCCCTAGTGCATGCGAATACTTGCCCACCCGTGTCTTTGAGGGTAGGTACACATGGCAGGGGCAAGCATTCCAGCATACTTGCCAAGACCCTTTAAGTTTGACCCAGGCTGTTTAGGTAACTTCAAGAGTTTACTAAGCGTTGCTTTGTTCTGCTAGTTTGCCTCGCGGCTCATGCAATCTCACTGCTATCAGGCTTGCTGCTGCCTTCTGGTTTAAACACCCTGTTGCCAGAACACGTGTCATCCTTGTCGTTTAGGATGCTTTCCTCCCGTTCCCACTACGACTTTGCAGTCTTCCAAGTATGTTGACAGGAATTACTATCACCATTCCTATTCATCATAAGATGGTTCTCGTGGCGAGTACAGGCCGTAGGCGCCAACGGCGAGCTTCCGGGTACGGATGATCTGGATGCCGGAGCAAAGCGAGTGATCCTGGGCTGCGGTTTAGGGTTCTGCATGCTGCGGTTTGGGAAAGTAGTTGGGGTCCTGCAAGGGTTTTGTACGGGCGATGTAGGGAGAGCACAGGACCATTTGGACAGTCTAGCGTGGCAAGTGTCAATGGCAGGTTTGGAGGCGTCGCCAAACATGGTTCAAGCCTGCACACCTGCTTTAGCAACACAGCAGCTTTGGGGACAACAATGACTTATATTGGGATAACGGAAAATAAAATCAAAACTACTATAATGGGTTATATAGGGTTTATAGGGTATATATTAGGGCTATATTGGGATAATGGAAAAGAAAATGGAAACCACTAGTTAACACTCCCATGTCATCCCTGTAAAGTCTTGCTGCATTCCACCCCATAGTGCCAGTGGAAATCACTGGGGTGGCTAAACCTGTTGGTCTTCAGGGCACAAAGATAATCGCTACCTAACTAAGCCTCATGTTCCGGGTTCCGGAGAAGCAGGTACAAAGGCCTCAGTCGTAGCTTGTAGTGCTGCATTTGGCCTCCCGTGACAACAACTTGCCTCAGAAATTTGAATTTTCTGAGTTTTTCCAATTGCGCTTGCCTGCCAAGTCTCCAACCTTGTTGTACATACAGGCCTGTATATCTACAGTAAAATGCTTGCGTTTTCCTTTGAGGCTCAAAGATACTTTGCTATCTGTTTCCAACATCCAGAGAGCAAGGAACCCAGAAGTGAAGACCATCAGCGCTGCTCTGGATGACAAGGCCGAAGCGGGAAAAGACCTGGCTTGGTATTTGAGCCTTACAGAGGCTAGCGGGAGGCTAGGATAAGAACCATTCAGGTTGCCATCAACCCTATTTGCGAGTAGCGTCCTGTAGCTACTGTTGAAACTTCCACTGCAGGAAAAACATGACAACGTTGCAAGAGGTGTCTTTAGTGGGTGATAGGGCTACCAAATGTATTGTGATGCCAGTGGACACCTTCATCGGACGTTAATCAACTTTGAGATGGAGCACTGGAGACCCGGTGTGTTGTATTGTAAGTGAACCCTAAGCCCCTAAACCCTAAACCCTAAACCGGATTATCTGCAAGCTTTTCTCAGACATGCTCTGTCCGTGCAGACTTGGATAGAGACGATCACAAAAGCCGTGACGTCCGCCAACAGCAACGGCAACTTGGCTGGCTATTCACACATCCGGCCGCAACCTTCAATTCCAAATCGCTAGAACCCTGAACTTACTTAGCGTGCGTTTAGCTTGTAATCCCGACATGTCCCCAAGCATGCCTTTGTGTCCTGGACTGTGGCGTCAGAGCTGCTCCTTTCAGGGACGAATAGCCAGGCAAGGGCAGTGAGACTCCCACGCTGCCTCCTTGCTTGTACCACTGGAAAAGGTGGATGCTCTCTTTTCCAAGTTGTACGTGGGATGCCGGAGCTTCCCGTATAAAGCCACATCCCGGAACCCAGTTTCCAGACACGTAGGGAATCAGCAGGAGGATGAGCTCTAGGCCCTCTAGACCTCATTCGCGAACATATTCTACTCCCAGATAGTCTCAGCCAAGTCAGTGTCAGCAGCCTGGAAACTTAAACAGGCAAGATCTGCCCCAACAATGCCTTCAAGGTCCAGAAGCGCCTTAGATTCATTGCTGTGGTGGTCGTTGTGGTTTGCACTTTAGGGATTCGCGTTCGGTGGTTTAAGTGCCCCATATCAAGTGGACCCCCAGCAAAGCTTCAAGTTTGCTCCTTCTGGGTTTAGCGATGTAGCTGTGCATGAGCTTCAACCTGCACACCGGGTTTAGGGTTTAGGGTTTAGGCGCAATGGTCGCAAAGCTGATGTGCAGCGCGGCTGTGGCGATATGGAAGCAAGAACAACATGCAAGCAATAACAGGGGTGGTGGGGACTTTGTATGGTTTCTGCTTACCTCACGACGCATGAATCGTCACAACTCATACTTGGTCTACAGCTTTGTGCAATGCTATTTTACAGTAGAGCAGCTACAGCAAGAACAGCCTTCACTCATGTCAGCGAAGACGATCGCTCGAATGTTTGGTGATACGACTACTTGCAATCGTACTGGACAAACATGCTAGCCACGGGTCGCTCTCTGTGCTGATTCTGGGCTGTGTTCGGCGATTGTGTAGCATGACACATGTCGCTGAGGAGACCCTGTGCTTTTAGCTAGAGGAAGCAGCAGCACATCATGCTTTGCCAAGATCGCGCAATGAAGGTACCTCAAGGCCAGTACAGCCCAGGTAGTGGGGTGTTGCAAGATTAGCCGTATTTAAAAAAGTCCCGCACGGAGGTTCATGGTCTTGCCGACCAACTTCTCTGAGGAGCAGGGCCATCTCACGCCCACAAAGATCCTTGGACGGAGAAGCCTCAACCTTCAGACTTGATCGCATTGATTGTAGTAGCCACCGGAGATCAAGTGGAGAGCCTGTTGCAACAGCTCAAGAACCAAGTTATCGATGCACAAATGGATCCAAAAGTCCTGTCATGAGCATGAACCACTGAGCTGTCATTAGCATCAGCTCACTACCATGTGCCCTGTATTGACTGCATCTTATTGCCGTGGTTGTTAGTATCCTTCTCCATCTCCAGATATCAGGAAACTGAAGCGGCCGATCGTGGAGAAGGCTTTCGCCAAACAGATTGAGCAGATGTACGCCTCGAAGGAGACGTACGTGCGATACCAGCCATGAGGCATCAGACCTGGATTTGAAAACATGTTATACAGTTATACTATGTAAGCATGAACTACGAGAAGTACCCATAATAGTAACTGCTTCGCAGGTACAAGCTCTTGCGGATCTTAGCCTTCAGGTCGGGATCCACTTTTTTCAGAATGAACAGCCTCCTTCCAGCTGCAGCCTGGATCACACCCAGATCCTGGGGTCCAGCAGCATGTGACAAGATCCCAGCTAACCCTAGGGTTTAGGGTTTAGGATTTAGGGTTTAGGATTTAGGGTTTAGGGTTTATGGAGTAGCATGTCACCTCCTACCTTGGTCCGGCACTGATACCATAAGTGGTTACACCTTGTTACACTATGGTTGCGAGATGCCTACCTAGTGCAGAGATATGCTTGCGTTTACATGCATGCAGGTGCAACGTTGAACGCAATAAATCTTATGCAGCTGATGTTGTGGGTAGGATACTTTTGAGTGAGCAGTTGGTGTTCCCAACATGGCTTGTCGGGTGTGAGCCTCTACGTAGGCGGCCGCACAGTCCTCCTGCAGAGGGGCAAAGCCTACTTAAACCTAACCGATCCTAAAGTTAACCCACGGTTTAAGGTTGAAGGTTAAGGGCCCTGCAATCAGAATGCTGCCTTTTGGCCCCTGTGGCCTGGATCAGTCTTGGAGCTGATGTTTGATGTGTCTCTGTGGTTGGGACGCCCGGCATTTCGACCGCGGTGCCTCAGTTCCGACCCCAACTCTAGGGCCCAGAATCATGCCATATCATGCCTCATATGGACATTTGCCCTTCAAATCCGAATCTGGCGAGCCCTAGGGACACAGTACAGTAAGTACTGGGGAGAAGTGTTCATTGTATGGCCTTCCTGGGAAACTGAAGTCGGATTCAGAGTTTCTAGATGTGAAGGTTAGGTTAGGGTTGAGGCTTCGGCCTGTGGGGGTTCAGAACCTTGCCGCTGCAAAAAAAACAAGACAAGAAGCAGTAGACGCACTTTGGCCAGCATCAGGAACGCAAGTGCTCCGATTACTCAAAAAGCGGCTACTAGGTTCCCAGAAATCATTTAAGAGGCCTGCCTTCAGGACCGAGAATTCGGTAGTTATGTAGCTAGAGCCCTAGCTAGTACAATCCGATGCTAACGGCACAAGCATGAGGCCTATGTTTCGTCACCTTGGCAAACATCTTTCATGCGAAGGTTATCCATAGAAGAAAAACGCTATTGGTGGCAGTGACTCGAAGCCATAGTTTTGAGAGATCCGAAAGACTCTCTAAGGCTAGAAGTATGGACCCCTAACATGGGCCCTTAAGCCTCTTAGGGGGACCTTAAGGGTACATAGAGAGTATATGGTAGGTATCTAAGGATTCCAGGGCTAAGGGCCCGTGCTAGGGGCCCATGGTTTCAACCTTCGACACTCAAGATCCCTAGCTATCACTTGTAAGTGTGAAGGCCTACAGCGACTGCTGCATGCGCCCTTTCAGGGTCCGTGCCTTTTGGTAGACCATGGGCCCTGAAGGACCATTTCAGCGGTTAGTCTGGGGATCACGGGGAAGGTGAAATGGAATGCTGCAAAGATCTCTGAGGGAATCAGGAGTTTTCAAGATGATTGTTTTCCAGGCAGGGATAGAGATACTGTTAGGATCAGTACAGACAGCTTATCGGAGGGCTGCTACGTGTGGATTATTACGGGACGCTTTGTGCAATTGACACGTGGGAGCAGCACAAAATGGCTTAGTGTATAGATTGATACGGTTACATTGGACTGCAGGACTACAGAATGCCCGTGCCTTTTGCATACTTCTTTTTGGAAATCAGGGGACAATGTTGGGATGTAATCTAAAAGATCTTTGGCCAGATTCGTCAGGTATCCTGAACGTTCTAAACCCTAGCACCATAGAAATCCTGAACCCTAAGCCCTAGCTCTCTGAACCCCAAACCCTAAGCCATGACATCCTGCCCACTCCTTCGGGGGGGCTTCTGTCAATGCATCCCATCCTATCCTAAGCCAAGAACCTGACTTTTTTTGAGGGCGGCTGAGTCAGGACCTTCAGGCCCTGCAGCGGGAATCCGCCGAACCGCGATGTTAATGAGACGTTTTGCTGCAAACCTGGTAACTTCCGAAACTCAGGGGTTCTTGAAAGATGGTATGGGTTTGGGGTCTGATTTGGGCCTTTCTAAGAGACAGCTGCAGGTTTCCATAGCTTTGGCCTCTTGGCTGGTCAAACCAGAGATGTTTTGGAAGCTGCCAGATCTCCACTGCCAAAGTACTTGACGACAAAATGAGATGCAGGCGTGAAAACTACAACTGGGTTGTTGACATGAAGACACCAACGACTTGTCAAAAAACTGGTCCCTCATAGATCTTGCGAGAGGTGCCTAGAATCTCCTCATGATCCGGTACATCCCCAAGATGCTGATTGGAACCTTTCAACTTTGAAGCAGCTGTTACGCTGAGGACCAGCAGCTAGTCTCTTTGTGAAATGCTCAAAAATCAGTAGTGTGCACTCCCCTCACATTGATGCCCCGCAACGCCTGATCGCATTGTGCAGTATTCCAAGGCTCGACAAGTCACGTCCGTCTGTCGCCAAGACCATTTCTGGCTCAAGGGCTACAAGTGTACTGCCGTAAACTGGCGCCATGGGCAACATTCTGAGCAGCGATGCTCCCATTCTAGACAAAGCGCCCGTTTCTGAGGACAAGGACTGCGACTCGGTCTTAAGATTGTTGATTAAACTGAAACCAGTATGCATTTTTTGTGATACGGCCTTGCTGCAGTGCTTGCTGTGGAGGAGATGACATGATTTTGCACCTTTCTGACATCATAACTCCCTCTGCCATTGCTAACATTTCTGCCCCTCCCATGGAGCAAGGCTTTTGTTAAACGGAGAGAAGCAACCTTCCGCAGGGCCGGTCCTTCGGATTGGAAAAGGTGGCTTGTCCATGGTAGCAGCTAGCAATACCCTGGATCCATACGACATCTGGAGACCACTCCATCAAGCACTGCGCATTTCTGGCAAAGACCTTTGTCACGCAGCTGCTCGTTTGTCAAACTTGGGGTTCCCTCCTGGTACAGTACTTGTCCAGCTGCACAGTAGTATTCAGCGTACTCAAGGAAAGCATGAAGGAGGTCATGATCTCCAGAACTGAAGCCTGGCAACTACAGGCCCATACTGCCTCACACTTCCCTGGCGTTGACGTTGGAGATCTGGCACCGCAACAAGACTATACCTCGTAAAACGTTCGACCATGTAGCTGTCCTCACCCGACAAAGGATGCAGCGATGTTGACACGTGTACAGGACACCTTCATATATTCCTTTACAAACAACAGATCTGCTTCTCAGCCGCAAAGCGAACCGAAGTTGCAAGCTTAATCCACCCTTCAAGATCACGTGCCTGCGATAACTATCCTCATACTTTACGGGTGACATGGGGAGAGCAGGTGATCCGTACCTCTGCATCATTACTACTAAAAGGTCTTGTTTGGATTGTTGCCAGATCCTACAAGCTCCCCTATCAGCAGCCCAGTTCTACTTGTCATGAAGCAGCTTCACTTTTTCTACTTTTCATGCCGGTCCTCCTGACATTTCATGATTTACCAAACACACAATCTAAATGGAGTCTGAGGATCCAGCGACAGGTCTCAGAAGCCAAACAAAACTCCTAGAAGATCACGGTGGATACTTCTTCTGCAGCAGCTGCTGCTGATACTACTACCGCTACTGCTACTGCGGATGTTGCTGTTGCGGCTGCCACACTCAGGGCCATAGTGTTCAAGGCCTCTCTAGACATGTCAATCACCGCCAAGGCTATTGCTCTTATGATGGCAGTGGACCATGGCAGCTTCGGCATTGCAAGAGTGGGTTGTGAACAGCGTCTAAGTATTCACACTGCCTCTACCCTGGGGAACGACTCAGAAAGGAGTTTCTCACGAATCTGTTCCATTTCCTGTACAGTCTCCACAGAAATCTGTTCTCCTTAAACATGGGCTTGCTTGGGACATGTCATGTATTTATGGATCTCGAAATCGTCCATGTATGCGAGTCCATGCAGCCCTGCACGGCTCGGGTGTTTGCAGTTCTGAGGTTTTTTTTTACGGTAAGCGCCCTGCACTTTGCCCTTCCCCAGTGCTTCGAATGGAAAGCTGCCTACAACAAGCGCCTTAAAGATGTTCGACTTTCCAACCAGCAGTGGCAGTTACCCCATAATCCCGAACTTCAGCCGGGAATCTTCCAACGTATGGGCATGACCCTCTCTACCAGATTGAATTATTATGCTTTCGCCTTCGCTGCTCATGTCAAGCAAGCTCGTAAACGGTTGCCACCTGGGGACTTGGCTTTGGCTTGGGGTGTGTGCTTATACATCTTCATGACATCATGAAGATTGCCAAGCCTACAAAGACTCTCTCAGCGATATCGTTCTGATAACTTTTTTTTGCGTTGTTGCTGGTGCGCCCGGAGCCCATCTATCTAGGCATCATTCACAACCCTCTTTCAACTTTTGGAGGTACACTTGTCAGCCCGATGGACAGCTGGAGCTTCGTTCTGCCAAAACTGGATTTGCTAGCAAAGAGGGTTGTCCTCCTGCGACTCAGCCATGAGAAGCATGGTTCGAGATGATTCGTTTAGGATTGAGCGTGCAGGCGTTTTTGGCCGAGGTGTTGGGTCCTTTTTTTGGCCGAGGTTTCAGGTTTACAGGCTATAGGGTTTGGTGTACAGGAGGTGTAAGGGGCTTCGCGCCCCCATGGCAAACAAAACCACCAAAAAAATCCCCTGCAAGCAGGTATGCATAATGTCCATGCTATAGTATAAAGGCGTTGTATACTGCATGTGGCTTTATTATGTGAGTCTATACTTTCGTCATTCCAGATTATTTGGCAAAGGTTCAGGGGTAGGGAGGAGGCTGGGTGGATTATGAATGAAGGTTGCGTACTTGAGTCTTTGAGGGTGCAGGAAGACATTTCTGAAGCGAATGTCATGTCGAAATACTCGTCGCCCAGAAGACGATTTGCTATCACAGGTTGTCCGAAACGCGAGGCCTTCTCAACACAGCACCCCTATCATGCTCAACAGGGTCCTCTACTATTCCCTGATCATCCCTACATATCCCTAGGGCCTGCAACTGTCTCATGTAGGTGGCTTCCGCGCGCAAGATAGTTGCTAGCCGCTTTGTTGAGGCTTTGGCGGTCTGGCAGTCACAAACGAATTTAAGGCCATATTATGTAGTCAGACTGAGATTTTGTTTAGTAAAGAATGGGAATCCGCAAGGTACGTCTGCAGAGCCTTTTGACACAGGCTCTTCAGATTCTCCTGTCATGATTCTCATAGCGTGACAGCTTCGCATGGGAGTTCTCTGTAAGGGCAAAGGGTTGATTTCCAGAACGCTGCTATCACAAGCCGCTCAATAGCGTTTTTGGGAAAGATGTTCGCGCCAAGCGCGCTGCAGATTGGACCTTATGTATTTTGATACGCTCGAAGCACTACTTCCATTTTAACCGGAGCCGCGATGTGAGGGATCCCTACTATACTGATATGACTGTGTTGCTTTAGAGCTGGTTTTGGAGCAGTCTGAGCAGCTTACTATGGCCCGTTGGACATTCCAGTCCATTCCCAGGCCACCCTCCCGGAAATGGTGAAGATGGCAGCCCATCTCAAAGGTGACAAGCCTGCGATGAAGGCCACGGGTAGCAGATCCTGATTTGGTTTTTGTTGGAGAGGAGGGGGGGCACGTGCCAACACCACACTTGGCGCAATGCCTTGGAAGGCTTGGTGGGCTCGTGAAGGTGCAGTCTCAGGATACTGGTAGACTTCCAGCGGTTATGACATATAGATTGTTTGGGCGCATCCCTTCTTGAATGGTTTCTGAAACCGCTTGGAGATAAGATCCCTCAACGCAGCACAAAGCACTGCGTTTGGCGACGTTCGCCTTCACTCTTGTGAGAAGTTTGGTGGGCTGAGGGTAACGAAAGCTTGCTGTTTGCTGTCGCCGTGTCTGGCGCTGGTGATGCTGGTGATTCTGGTGATGCTGGAGCGGGTGCATGACTTTGAGCTCCCTCTCTGGACTGGAAAAATATGGCATTGTCAAGAAGAGCTTCACCCATCGGATGCACTTAACATATTACCTCACAAGAGGCAGGGCTGCAACAAATTGCCGAGCTTTCCGCTGTAAAGTCTTCAGGCCTGAGCCATTACATACTTGATGAAACAAGAATTGGGTTTTAGACACTCATAGCCCCCAAAGGAAATCTCAGCCGAATGGTTTTGACAGCGGTTCCAGGTGGAGCGACCCCTGCCACCTCAAGACAAGGCCGATGATGTGCTTTGCAGGTTGGGCTTGGGTTTACGACAATTGCGGGGGGGTTGCTTCGCTGAAAAGGCGGAATTTCTAGCATTCTGGCCTTAAACTGACTGGGTCTACGAGCAGTAGGCATTATCAGCTCAGGTGGCTAAGAGGAGGGCAAGGTCCTCTCTCCATGCTTGAAATTCAGAGAAAGGTCGTCCATCTTTGGGTAACGCATAACAGCGGCCAATGGGAGCTACCATTGAACATCCCCTGGACATTACCCCTAAATCCTATACCCTAAACCTTATAAGCTGGCTCTCCAATGCACAGATCAGGAGAAGCTTGCCTTTTTCTGAAGAAGCATGATCAAATTCGCAGTTCCAGCCAGCGTGGCCTAAGCCCTAGCTTGGTAGAAGACGTCATATGCAACACAAGGTATCATGGTCTAGTTTTGAAGCTTAGGCAATGTCTACCACCTAGCATCCTTTGTCCTCGCCATACTTTAGTGATTATGTTTGTTTTCATACTCCATCTTCTGCTTGGTACCGCCGTTGTCAACGTCGTGGCCGTCGGTCCTGCCGGTGTTGTCGCAATGCTGTTTGTTCTTGTCTTGCGTTGGGCCTTGCTTGTGATTTTGGAGCCTGTAGAAGGATGGCAAAGTACCACCCGCTCTACCAGATGAGGCGCATGCCTGAGAAAGGATCGGCATAGTTTAATGTCAATAGCAACAATACCTAAAGTTCAATGATATGCTAGGGCTGTAATCGTTGCTTGCGCTGCTAGATCGCACTGCCAACGCCCACTTGAGTGCGGATGGTTAACAACGTGGCGAAGCGCAAGCTTGCAATTTAGGAGCTGGATGGTTTGCCTAAGGGGGACCCCTGCGTCATCTACTTGTACTGCTTAACCGCTGCTTGCTTGGTTTTGGGTTAAGATCCTGCAAGTTTAGGGTTCTTGAGCGCTTTCCGATCAAGCTTCCAAAGCCTGCACGGCGGGAACTAAACTATGAGAAGGCCATCCGTTTTCCCCTGAAAGTTTACCTCGATGGATTGCAGTGATTTCACGAGTGCTTTCGGGCTGAGTCACATATCCACCCAGATCTGAATACGGGGCCATTCCCGAGGAATCTGTAGGGATTACAATTACAGAGGGGTTACAGAGGTTCTCATGAAGGATTGTGCAGGTATAAGATTTGGGAACTTGCCATGACAAATTACACCTGCGCTGCGGCTTGACCGTCGGAGAAGCTCGTAAGGGATCCGGGCATCGTTGCAAGTTCACTGTCCTGAAGCCTGTTTCCCCCCATGAAGCTTTTCTGGCTTTCCCTAAGGGTCCAAGTACCTAATAGTCATATACTTACCCAAAACCTATACTATAATTACTATTACCCAAATCCCAAGTACCTAATTATTGGGTACATGGACCCTCTGGGTTTTGGTGGCTAAGGACTGGATGACCTGGACTTGGAGGGGATACTACGAGGATGCTCGAAGAGTTGGCAAAGCCTTTGTCAAGCTCGGCCTCCTGAAGGAGTTTCATCCTTTTTCAGGGGTTTAGGGTTTAGGGTTTAGGGTTTAGGGAACCCTGCAGAGCCCTTTCATGGGGAGTTATGGACAGAGGGATACTTGGGTATGGGGAGAAGGGTGCATACCCATGTATAACCTTGAAGGAACAGTAAACAGTAATACAAGGGTTTGGTGTGAGGTAGCCTGCGAATGTTTTCCACAGGTCCATAACATTACCATGCCTTTCAAATGCTTTCCAGACTACAAATTGGTTTGTGGGTGCGTTCATGCCACATACTCATACACGTTCCAGACCCTGAGGTCCGGACCCACATGGATTTCCACGGTGTAGAGAGTGCCGAAGGCCGCTCTTAACAAGCCCAAACTCGCATGTCATGTGAAGATTCCAAAAGGTTCTGTTTGCAAAGCAGCTTGGAGTCAAGGATGATTATTGACGGTGCCCGTGTCCAGCTGTTTTTGTTGCTCGCGGCTAGCCTGGTTTGATTCATCCTGCGTTAAAGAGTGCCGTTTCAGGGAAACTGTCTTCGACCAAGGGCTGCAGCTTCGCAGCTCCACGTTTGACTGCGTGGCTTCGGTTATGTACCTATGTGCATGGGGTTTGCCTGGTGTAGCATCCAGGCCATCAGCTCCTGACTTCATTTTCCAATATCCTTCTCATGCATGGGTGTTCGGGGGAGGAGCCCTCTCTGTCTCTCGGTACTACCTCCGGATCATTGCTTTTCACACTCCAAGGCTTGCAGCCCCATGATTCTGTGAGCGTTTGGGGCTTCAACGCACCCGAGTGGCTCCTTGGCGACCATGTTTTGCAACTGCCCATAATGCCTTAAATTTGAGGTTCCAAACCCTGTGCTGACAATAGTCCGATGAGTTTTAAAGACCCTGAGCCCAGTAGGGCTTCATGTTGCAGGTACATTGGACGGGCAAACGCATTATATCGGTTGCTTTGTCTGCGTAAACCCAGTACTGGACCAGCATCCATCAAGAAGACCAGAAGCAGGATGCGTGCAGATGCAATTTTGAGATGTGTGCAGCATGCTTTTCCCTGAACACCACGGTGGGCTCTGACGTTCTCAGCCAGTGGAGCAGATGGTCTGAAGATGCTACTGGATGGGCTTGGGATATAATCATTATGCTTGAGGCAGCGTAGCTACATCTAATCTTGACATATCTATAAGAGCCAACTCTAAGCTCCAGAGCTTCATGTCATGTCGATTCAGCCATGCTTCGGTTCAGGCATGGAAGCAGAGGCTTCATGAAACTGGTAATGCTGCTCATCAAGTCGGCTGCATGTCATCAGAGAGCCATGCCGACATGCTGAGGCATAGGATTGTTCAGCATGGCATTGTTCACGCAGGCTAAAGCATCCATAAATTGGAGCCCTCCAACATGTCCCTGTGATGCCTGATATATATGGCGGGGATACTTCGGTGGATTCAGCGGTCGAGTCCTCCGCACTCTGGGTGGTTGCGCAGCATGTCTTTTCGATCTTGGCCTCACGCTCCAGCAGGTAGCAGTAATGGTACTTTTGAAAGAGCCTCTTCAGCACCGGAGCTTGAACTCCTACAAGTACAGACTCGCACCCAACGCATGAACGTTCCTCCTACTCCCTAATCCTGCATGCTGTATAGCCCTTAGCCCTGAGTTCTAATTCAGAAGTACGCCTTGAATAACCTTGTGATCGTCCGCCTCCACTCCCTATGTGAACCGCTCGAACATGTCGAGACACCCAGGATGCTTTGCCTAGTGGGAGCGAACATGGCTGGCGCAAAGCGACTCAGCAGAAGCAATGCGCCGAGGATTTCGCTTTCAAGGGTTGGGAGTTCAGCGTTTGGGTGTTTCGGGTACATCTTGAGGTTACGTTAAAGTCGAAGGTTGAGGGTTTTGCACGCGGGGTCTGCTTCGCACACTGTTACCCTTGCTACTAGGCCTATTGGCAATGCGTGCTGCCTGCCTTTTTGAAGCTGATCGATGAGGAGGAGCAGCTGTGTTTTTCAGTAAGAAAAATGGATAGTCGATGCCCCCCTGATCACAAACGTCTTCCCCCATCCCAGGGCGAATTCCGGTTTCTCCCAAATGCTTTTAAATTCAAGGTCGCTATAAATCAAATCTAGGAAATCTTTCGTCTGAATTCAATTGCATGCGCTCACATTCATGACCTGAGTAAACTGCGAATACTTCAAGTTCCATTACTTATGGAAGACTTACTCTAGAAGAACGAGAAAGCCTACGCAAATCTTGGGAATTCGAGTTATCATTAGATTTTCCCCAGAATAATTTACAAACAGTGTTTTTGCAAGAATTGCACAGTATAAGTATAGGCCCAAATGATTGAAATTTAAGACATCCACAATTCCAATTGTATCTACTTTTGGACTGTCATGTTGATGTATTTGTTTATAGCGCTTACTTAGAGCAAGACGAGTCTAGGAAGGCATGGAAATCTGGCCCCGACTCAACATTACTGAAATGTCCTCTACTTAGCACTGTCCTCTAGGATTTCAGGCCTCCGGGTTTGCTATCTGTTAGGCGGCTTGCACGAAGGGAGGGAGGGCATTACACCATTCACCTTGTAATTTGCCTAGCCCTGCATCATCTTCCTAGCACAGTCGCCTTGCTATTTTAGCGCTGCATTGCAAGGCTCGCTGGTCTCTACCCCACCGACACGCCTGACACAGCTGCGTACAAAGTGGCACACAGTGGAGCCCCTGCCCAAGCATGCAGAATAATCCCTATATAACCCTACTATAGTAGTTTCCATTTTATTTTCCATTATTCCAATATAACCCCAATATACTATATTAATAATATTAATATTAATAATAATAAGTCTCAAGGGTTTGGATAAGCTGAGGGAAGTCACAAGGATGGCACGCGTGTTGATTCTCACAATATGCTCGCTCAGGACCAGACTTGCCTTGACTTTTGCAAGTCGGTGAGAAAGGGTTGAGGACATTAAGTTTTCATGGCTCTGAGTTTCATCAGAGAATCGAAAGCCGCCTAGCTATTCAGCTTTCTACATCATTGTGTTCAGATGTCCCTCTACATGCTCTGGACTTTGCAGGTCAGAAGTCAGACGCCCAAAGCAATCTTGAGTTTATTTAAACTGTTCAACCAGCAGGTGTTAGAGGCCTTGACAGGACTTTAAGAGTTACGCCGCAAGTGGTCCGCTTGACGGTTTGGTTTGGGCTTGCCAGCGAGTTCCATATTGTCCTCCAGCGGGGAGATATGCTTCTAGGCCCGGAAATGATGGGGGCAGCCTTCCATGCACAGTAGTCGCTGGTCCTTTCTTCTGCACAGGCAGGGGTTGTCGTCATCGAAGACCAGAATAAGCTGGACAGGCCTCGGTTGATTCATGGAGGACTGTGCTGCGCCCTCCCTACGCCCCCACCTCAAAAAGAAATCCCGCGTAGCTTTAACTTCACCAGAAGTGTGATTTGGGCCTTGTTTGAGGTGTGGGTGCCAGGTAGTGAAGCCCTTGAATGGATGGCATGGGGACTATATCGCCATGGTCTCTGGATTACGCAAGCTGCCCGTAGGGGTGATTGTGGGGACATTGCGTACCGAAAACTCTTTATATGGAAGCTGGGCGCATGAAATGCGAGCACAGCACTTTTGCATTGGGGTCGCTGGAAGTCCAAGTCCTTGCTGATCAGTCTGGTCGTGCTCCTGGTAGAAAAAAGTTTGAGAGCTATGAGATTTAGCATGGAGCAGCTAAGAGAGATAATGGCAAGTCGGGCAATTCCAAAAACATCTTCTGGAGGTTGGTGAAAGCACTGAACGAGCGCAAAGATCCCAAGAAGGCACGAGTTGGAGGCTCAGTTTCCGCGAGACCCCCTTGGACCATACGGGGCAGGAGTAGCGGACGCAAGCGTCCTGTTGTTCATGCAACTCCTGTGCGACGACTTTAGCTGTTGATGAAAGCGCTCCCCATGTGCTTCGTAGTTTGGGTGCGCAAGGCACTGGCTTTGGTGCGTGGTTATTTCATGTTGTTCCAAGTCCAGGAATCCTCAAGCTCCAGATCCCATGGAGAGACCAAGGTGAAAGCTTTTGTGGCCTACGGGTTTACCCCTGCCACCAGTGAGGTCGAGCTTCAGGCTCGCCCATGGATCATGTCCAGCCATTATATTATTAGCAGGATAATCCTTGAACACCTTTTAATAGCAAGCGCTATCAGTCAAGCCGGATCAGCCGAACGGATTTTGAAGCAGGGAAGGAGGGATGAAAAAGGTGGAGTGAGGTTAGGGGAATTCAAGGACGAACCTTTCAGCCATAAAGGAGAAATGGTTCTGGGTGTGTAAGGCACGGCGAAGGGTGAAGGGTTGCTCGAGTGCAAGGGGGGGGGCGTTGGGGAGCAGTTTTTGGGTGGCTTTTTCAAAGAGTGTAGCGGGGTGGGGGCCGTGGGTCCCTTCAATGCGCATTCAAGGGAAACGGCCCTAAGCGCCGCGCACAGGGCGGTGAGGGGAGTATGCGAAATGTGTGGGAATTTTCATTCCAGAGACCATGGGGTTGCAGCGTGGCACTACCCCCAATAAGTTCAACCGCCACCCGCTCTTACACCGTCAAGAAATTTCCAGAGTGTTTTGCTCTTATCCGCAGCTGATAGGAAAGTTTGTTTTTCGGCTTCACTTCCCTAAGCCCCCTCCGCCCAAAACAATCCAGACCCCCCACAGCCCCCATCCATGCAAAGCCTTGCAGGCCCCCCACCCTGAATAAGAAATTGGTCACAATTTAGGGTCAACTGTCTTGTTTGGAAAGATTTTTCATCATATGTGCGGGCAGTAATGGTAGTGGCTGCCGTCGTCGTTATTGCCATCGTCGTAGCAGAGTTTGCCCTTGGATGAGTTTTGGGCACCTGGACCCAGTTTTGCGCAGAAAAGTGAGAGCAAGTAGAGACTGCGAGCATGTTCAGCATGCTAAACCTGAAAATCCCTAGGCCACTAAAAATCCTAGGGCCCCTGGGCCCCTCCTGTTGGATCTACCGAGTGCGTTTGAACAAAGCCCGTGGCATCTCACACAGATTCATGCGGAAAAATGATGGTGAATTAGTTACTAGTTATGTGTCATCTGTTTATCATGTGTAATATGTGTCGGCCTTGGCTGGACAGCTCTGGAAGCATCATCGAGCTGAACAGCTAGAGCAGCCAGAAAGCAAGGAAAGGAAACTGAAGCTAAGCCTGATTCCCATATCCAGTTTGGCTACCAACGTCAATTTGAGTTGGCCGCTTCACGCCCTCACCTTGCCAATTGGCAGGGTGAGAAACGGCAGCTTTTGAGCTGGCAAGCCCTGACGGACCTGGGCGAGAAGGCACCGCGCTTCCTTGGCATACGGAAATCTATAGAAAGGTGTGTCCATTCCCAGTGGTATTTTTTTTGTGCAACAGATGTCGCGCTATCTTGTTGAAAAGCATGCATAGCTAGAGTACAATGGTACAGCGCCGTCAGCTTCCAAGGCTGCTAGGCACGTGAAGCCGTCAAACAGAAGTCACGCACTGCGAGCCCCAGCGCTGCTGATTTGACCTGCCTTAATATCATTCCGCTTTGTGGGGGTAAGGACTACACTGCACATCTTGCAGTCATATGTGCAGCGGGGACCTTTATGTCTTGAAAAGTCACACTTCAGCAAACCTTGCATTGAGCATGTATCCGGACTTCAAGAAGCATGAAAGGGTAGGCGAGTACCCCACAATTTGGTTTGTGAGACTCCCAAAGGGGGAGGCTGCCTTCCCTTCTGACATGTGAAATCCGCACATGCATGCACTGTATGGAATTGTGTGATTGCATCGTATGGTAAGTAAAAGTTTACCATATTGTGTGGCATGGTGCTGTACGTAAGTATGCATGCATGCATGCATGTACTGTATATCTGTAGGTATGCATGAATGAAGGATTGCATGAACGAATCGACGACTGACGGACTGGCTGACTCACTGACTGTATGCATGTAGGCGTGTATATTGTGTGAGAAGTAGATGTTGTCCCCAAGTTCTGTAAAGCGCGAAGAGACTGGCCACTTTTCTTGACTGGATCCAACTGCAAAGGTTCCTGTTTTTTGGTTATTTTGGTGGGCAGCGAGCTGAATAGGTGTACTGTGAACCAGAATGGCAGTTCGAGAGTGTCACAACATCTCTTGAAGTACTCACGCGAAGGAACCCGACAGCGAGCTCAACGCACGGACAGACGCGCTGTCGCCGGCACATTGCGCAGCTCTGGTGCAGCTTGCTGGAAAAGGGAGGGGCTGCGGCTCGTTCTCCAAGAATGACTCTGATAGAACGTCTGGAATTCTTATTCGTAGGGCATCGCGGGAGGTTGAGATGTGTGAGTCATGTTGCTGAGCAACTTGAAAGAAGAATTTGGGAGCGAGGCGAGTCCGTAGACACTGGCCATATGACATAAACAATTGCCCTGTAATGGTCAGCCCCCACAAACCAGTGTCATGCTGTAAGTGCTGCCTCGATTTTGCTTGCAGTGCTTCCCTGTCATAGAAGTGGTGACTACGTCCCCCTCCTGGTGCGGTGAGTATGTGGAATTCATGTTGCCAAGGTACACCTCTGGTACCACTGGAGAGCCCAAGGCTGTGATGCTCTCACATGAGCCCTGGCTCCTAAGCAAACGTTGCCATGCCAACGGGATAATGAGCTGCAAGAGTGATCAGTCACAGTTTCAGCGCCCACTGTAGGCACCTTATGTTACAGCGGAGGTGTGCAACGTTAGTAGAGGGTGTGCAGAGGACATTTTTGTTGGCGGAGTTTGACGCCTAGTGGGGGCAGGAGTACACAGGTTGCCACTGGCAGCTGTGACCTTTCGGAGTTTGATGTCGTGTGGGCAGAGTCAATTAAGCTGTTTATGGCCGCCATAATGACAACCATAACTGAACAAGTTCCTGAGATGTCGGCAGCACGAAGGAGAATGCTGCTTGACTCGTGTCCACAGTATGTCATTCATGTGTCATGGTTGCGGTTAGCTCGCAAGGATGGCTGTCTGGAGTTTCAGGATTTTGGAGCGGAAGCAGTTGAGGGCAGAGTATACGATGGGGCCACATGATATCATTTGTCAGGTAGCAGCAATGTTGCACCAGTTTGCTTGAGGAGGGCGGGGGGTGAACACGACATTGGACCGCACGCAAGACGGCATTCAATGAAAGCATTGTGCTGACCCGCATGTTTTTCCGGGCTTTGGTCACCATAGCTTCCTGAAGCTGATGAAACCACCTGGACAACTCAGGATACTGTGCTCTTCTGCGCCAGCTCTGTGTTTCAGATGCTCTGCAAAAGATGAGTTCTGCTGACTGCAGATGTTGGTGCACAAGTAGTTTAAGGGGTTCGGTCCTTGGCCCGCTGGCTGCCGGTATGGCTTGGTTTTTGTTTGACCTGTGTTGGGGGCCTTGTCTCAACCAGACGGCCAGGCACGTGGCAACCCTAACTTATCTTTGCTCTTTTTGGAATCCCCAATCTCTGCGAGTGGCGTGCTCACCAAGTGATCTGGTGAAGCTTGGAAGATCAACGTTCTTCAGCAGCTTTCGATCTTCCCTTACGAAGGGTCCATCAAAGCGTATCAAAGCAAGGTCAACCGTGGGCCCCATCCACGGCCTGTCAGTCAACGAAGAGCAGGCTGCCTTCCATGCTCGGAGTGGCATAGGGATACATACATACATACATACATGTATGTATGTGCATGCATGCATGCATGATGCAAGTTCAATTTGTGATTGTGTGTGGAGCGTCTAGGGTATGTAGAGTAAAGGGTTTCAATCCCGACTAGATTTGGCGGTCGACACTCACATAGCAGAAGGTTTTGGATCGGATGCTTCATGAAATGCGGATTGTACGGTTGTTAGGTGCTGGATCCCTTTGTTCTTGCCATTCTGTTGGCATGCTGGGTTCCATTTTCAGTGATTGTTGATCCCCGGTGGTTTGTTGCCATCTTGGGTGGGTTGTGTTTGCATGCTGGCAGATTTCTCTGAATCAGGATCCCTGAGCTCTTCCCCGCTTGGTTATGCTGCGCACACGGTTTGGGTGGTAGATGGCAAGAACGTTTTGCCATTCAGCTGTTCAGGTGCGGGATCCAAGAAATTGCCTCTTGAGCTCTTCGGACTGTGACTGAATAAGGGGTTTGGGATGCCAGGCTTTTTTGGTTTGCTGGATCCCAAAAGCAATGTGCCATTCCGGCAAGCTGCAGTTTGCATGCTGGACTTTGCTGGTCCCCAGCGCCAGCTCGACTGGGTTGTTAGAACGCTGGATCCCGAATGTTTTACCCAAGACCCTCTCAGCTATTGAGGTTCCCACACCTCTAAGCCATCTTAGCCCAATCTAGCTGCTTGCCCACGGAGATATTCCTGCCCAATTCAAAATGCTTCATCAAGAATCCCTGCCTGTTGGGCAGAGACAGCAGGATGTTCTTACGAAAGCTCCTTCAGATGATGGCAACTTAAGCAACCCCAAGCAGAAGGCCCGAATTTACCTTGAATCTACTTCCTTTTAACCATGCGTCCCGAATCAACATCCGAAGCCCTGAAGCCAAACCTTGTCCGGTGTGCTGTGATGAATCAAGTGCTTAAGCATCAGGAGCGCCTTCTCTCCTACCTACCTCTGTCCCACGTGGCTGGACTCATGGTGGACATGTGAGCCTTGGCTGCGCAAGGCGGTGCCACGACAACTTGCACAGAGCCAACTTGAAGGGGTAATGTAGAAGTCTAGAACAGCAGGGGCGCGCAGCACCATTAAAGGCTTTCACTACCTGATCACGGTCCTTGTGCTTTTCAGCTGCCTGAACATATGCTTGCTACGCATGGCCCCTTGCATAGAATTCAGCTTGATGGCAGGTGCCAACATGGTGGTGCTTACTAAAGAACAGGCTAGCACCAAGGGTGACGTTTGGGGGTGGTGGTGATGATGAGTGTGGCAGGCCTACTTTTGCCTTGGGTGCGGCCTCCACGCGTGCCGCCCCAGCATGTCCGCAAGTTTCAAGATAAAAAGCTCCATCCACAACGGCAAGAACACTAGCAAAAGTACTAGCCATCGTAGAAATGACTAACGGGGCATGAGAAATGGAACAAGCTCAGTAGTCATAAAAAGAGAGGACGCGTTCGTGCACATGTGAGCCCAGCGATAATCTTTGTTGACTAGTAAGGGCGCCTTGCCTGATAGTGAACAATTAGTGAAGAATGAGTTGAATGCCGAAATCCATAGAAAAAGATTTGCTGATCCCAAATGGAATTGAAATTTGAGGGTTTGGACTCTTAGAATTTCACAGCTTGAACCTGCAGGATTTGTTCATCAGTTCAAGGGGATCTTTAAGCACAGAATCAGTTCTGCCTTTAAAGCAGTCTTTGACCCCTGATCTGGCCCAGAAAATACAGGCCTAGTCTGGGGTGCTTTATTAGTCAGCAGTGCAGATGCACATTTGGCAGTGATCAGATGTAATTAGTATGTTGCTGTACGCCCGTGCGGAACCTAGGCGGCCCAATTGGTGGCACTGCGAAAACGCCACTTCGATAAATATGTCTGGCTCTGATTCAATGATTGCATTTGTTTTGACCGATGTCATGGTGCATACTCTAGTACAGTACCCAGCAACAACAGAAGCTGGTGCAGTAGCGGTGACACTGGGGCTGGGTAGCGCTTTGAAGCATGGCTAGGGCTTTCTTGTACCTACGGCATGCTTTTTTTGGCATGATGTCGGCCATGTTCAGGGGCATATCTCCAGGTTGTGAACAACAACAGCAGGGACGCATGCAGCTCTTCAAATTTCTGCTAATCATCTACTTGGGAGTGGCCATGGGCATTGTAGACATCCTGTGTGGCCCATTGCACAAGGTCTGAGGCTTCTTACGTGCAGCAGGAGCTTTCAGTTGGCAAGTCTTGTGCGAACCCCTACTAAATCCCTATTGTGGTGCTTGTTGAATGGCTGCGGCAGTTACAACTCCCACCAAGCATGGTGCCAGGGCGCTATTAAACAAATCTCAGGCCAAGCTGGTTTACGACCTACTTTGCACGGCCCTACGACTTAAAGGCGGGCTCAATCAAGGACCGCTGCCTTGATGACAGGTGCAAGCAAAATGGGGCTTTACCAAAATTAGGGGTATCTTTTTGGGGGTTCCCATAAAAAGGATTATGGTAAATTAGGGTCTATATTGGGGTCCCCCTATTTTGGGAAACTACCAAATAGCTGAAGCTCTTTAGATCGTGAAAGTCTCCATTGCCATTTTTTGGTTAAGCCCAGACTTCTCAGCCTCCCGCCCAGAGACTCGGAGACCCCCGAAGACCCTGGATTGGCCAAGAACGCAGTTGCTGCTACTGTAGGGTCTGCTAATCCGAGACGCACGGAAGGGATCAAGTACATAGGATCATGGTAAAGCAGAATGGAGCAATATTTAGCAAAACTATGTTGCGCCGAATGTGTTTCGAAGTTTCGC
>CAJNIZ010002935.1:7782-24083 GCA_905231905.1 Symbiodinium pilosum | reverse complement strand
AAAAAAAAAAAAAAAAAAACAGGACGAACCCTAAAAAGCTTTCCAAAAGCCCAGCATCTTCAAAGGCATAAACTGGATTTCCTTGCACTCCTCAGGAGGATGGGGGGGTGTGTCTAGTCTCCAAGAGGTGCAGCTTTCTTAGAGTTCGGTGAAGTGATGTAACACCATGCGTCGGGCTTCCGTGCCACAAGCTGGGGATTGGGATTTCGTTTTTTCTTGTTGCGGAGGTTGAATTTTCAAACTATTCGTACATACCTCGCTAGCTGGAACTCGGACCTTGCTTGGAAATACGAAAACTCAAGCCGGCACCATACAAAGAAGATGTATCCGGAAACAAGTGAGAACAGGGTCCCACAAAAATATCCCAACAGCGCTGGAATGCGAAGCTATGCCAGGTTCTAACTTGGTGTAAACTGAATCATGAGGCTAATAAACTTCCAACAAATTAACTCGTACCAACCTTGACTCACAAAACCGGCCTATTTGCAGGACGAAGAAAAACAACCTCTTTCCAATTCAGACCGGAATCCGGATCTTTCAGAAAAGTCGCAATCTCAAACGAACACCACAAACGGCTAAAGTACCTTGCTGAGGCATTTTTTACAACGACATCATAACGTGGAAGTGATTTGTTGAGGTCAAATTTGTTGCTCCAGATGACACTGTAGCATGCTGTTGTGGAGGCTGCTTAGTTCACATGGAAGACCCAAGCATGCAACTGATAACAACATGCT
This sequence comes from Symbiodinium pilosum, assembly GCA_905231905.1. Taxonomy (NCBI): domain Eukaryota; class Dinophyceae; order Suessiales; family Symbiodiniaceae; genus Symbiodinium; species Symbiodinium pilosum. The sequence goes on along the minus strand of CAJNIZ010002935.1, from coordinate 23,349 downwards.
ACTGTGGCTGGGGAAACAGTACTCTTGCCTAGCATGGTAAAGACAACCACCCAATTGCTCTCAGGGTTGAGGACGAACTGAATGAACGAAGGACGACCTAAGGGTATTTCCCAAAGCTGCGATGCCCTGATGATGAGGGCCCTGTTTTATCTTGAGCTGTAAATCCTACACCCTGCAGGTGTTGAGGGTTGACTGTGGACCTTTCCTCGTGGCCGCTTCCAGAACCTTCTCGCTTAGGAAGGCATGTGTTACCACCATGGGCTATTAGACCCTAGAATTCCCTATTAGGACCCTATTAGGGGTAGATTATGGTACCCTTAAGGTCTAATAGCCCATAGTGTCATGCTAAGGTCTAGGAAGGTGGCGGTAGCTTTGCTGTCCATGAGATGAAGGGTAAGGGGGTGTTGGTCTAATGTTCTGGAGGATTGGAAAGGCATTTCAAAGCCCAGGTTTGATTCCAATTCGTTAGCCATGTGCGCTGTCGCGCCAAAAGTTTGACTGATGCGGCGGCACCAGATAAGACCACACGCTTGTGGTATCGCATGTTCAGCACATTACATGCCTAATCCATCCTGTGTCGTGGCAACTTTCAATTGCCGTAACAAAGCCGAAGCAGTGGGAGGCCTGCGCCGGAAAGGAACATTCAACACTAGGGGTCAGGAAACACCAGCTAGTGATCACGCAGGTCGATGTACCTGCCCCTTCCCAAGATCATCTTCCACTTGGCATCTCTGGGCCTGGTCAGTCGCTGGGTGTAGTCGATCGATCCAAAGATTCATGAGAAATGTGTTCGTGTGCCCCAACCAAAACCGCAACTGCGGCTCGGCTGGAGCGCATAGGTCGGATGAGTGTCGGCTGGGGAGCAGCGCCTACAGCTGTTGGACTTGGACCTGGACGAGCCTTAATTCATAGAGCCTAATTTGGTAGTTTCCCAAAATAGGGGGACCCCAATATAGACCCCAAAATCTTATGATACTTATTAGGGGGACCCCCAAAAAGGAACCCCTTCTTTTGGGATTGGGAAACCCACGTCCGCTGGCTAAAGGCTGCCATGGGTATGCGATCTGACAACAAACTTTCAGAGCCTGGAGCTCCCGGAGCTAGAATGTGCAAGGTTTAGGGTTTAGGGTTTAGGGTTCCTTGGGTTTAGGGTTTAGGGTTCCTTGGGTTTAGGGTTTAGGGTTTAGGGTTTAGGTAGTGTGCAGTCCATAGCTGGAGTCTAGGACTTGGGGTTTTATGGGCTACAAGCCCCCTACTAAACTGCATTTAGGGTGGATATAATAAGGAATCAGAAGGGCAAAGGGACTTTCTTTACTCCTCAGGCCTCTGTTGCTGGCCCTTCTACAGGATGTCATATAAGGGAACCCAAAGGACATGCAATTAGAATTAGGGATTTCCTTCACGTCCTAGGTTTTGGCTGTTTGTGTACGGCTTCTAGTTTCTACATACGAACCCTGGAAACCTCTCTCCGCAAATCATGGGGCGAGTGCGAGCATAATATATATACATATACATACACATATACACATACATACGGACACACATAAAAGCTTGCGAAACAATTCTGCACATGAATACTTGAAAACCCCCATCACAATCCGAACCCGACTATGGTGTTCAGACATGCACCCGCAAGCCACGGCACCGCGGCGTCCAAAGCACGACCAATTTCCTTACTGGTTGTTTGTGGGGATGGGAGGAATGAATCCCTACAGTAGCCCCTATACAGCTGCCAAGAAAAGGAACATGTTCCATCTTCCTTTCCACTCCATTCTACCCTACAACCCTTACAAGCCCGGGCTCTAAACCCTAAACTCTAAACCCTAAACTCTAAACCCTATATGGTAGCTTCCATTTTCTTTTCCATTCTCCAAGGCCAAAACAGGAACCAATTTCTTTTCCATTCTTTTCCTACTAACAAACAGCAAGTCTCTTGGAAGTCAGAAGGAATCCCGCCAGTCCCAGGATGCCTTTTTGCTTCAGCCTCTGGGCCACCAGAAGGGTTTGGGCTTAGGGTTTAATGGCTTCAGGTTTGAGGTTTAAGGTTTCAGGGTTTAAGGGTTTACGTCTTAGGGTTTTAGGGTTTGGGGTCTAGGGTTTCGATTTGGGGGTTTAGGGTTTAAGGGTGTAAGGGTGTAATGGTTTAGGTTTGGGGGGCGCAGGTTTGGGCTGTATACAAAAAGTGGTAGTATACCGTTAACATGTCATATCTGTGAATGACCTTGTAAGGACAGGGACAGCACTTCAGGTTTGGGACTTTGTTAAGGGCTTCAAAATTTTGAGTTTGAGGGCTCGGCGGCTGAGCGCTCCGGTAGAATTGAGAGGTCTGTTTCAACCTCAGAATGAAATTAGCCTTCCGTAGGGGCCTGAATAAATACAATCAGGTCTTGGCGCGGAGTAACATCTATTCATCTACAAGATATATGTGGACATAATGCTACTGAAGAAGTCCATTTTCACTAGAAGGTTAAGAACTAAAGCTTACAGCTCGTAGATTATGATTCCAGAGCCCAGGGTGATCCGGCTTCAGGCTTCAACACATGCATCGCGCAGCTGTCCGGGCTACGCCATGGAGGTGGGAACTTTCAAAACCCAGACCCCCAAAAGGATCTAAAAATTAGATCCCCTAGAACTATGCGGGGAATTCTATAGGGATTATATAGGGGTTATAATGGGTCTATATAGGGGATCTAATTTTAAGATCCTCTCAGGGGTCTGGGAACTTAGGCACCTTTTCAGGGCTCCTTTCATACTGTTGATAGGAAAAATATCCTGCATCACCTCAGTATACTATAGTATCATAATTTCCACCAGGGTCATGCAGGAATTTTCGTATCCACGACAGCGGCTCATTTTGGAGCCCCCAAGTTATGGAAACTGGCAAGTTTTCTCTGACTGCGCATCGGCAGGACTTATTGGCATTTGCAGGGGTTGGCCAGGGATATATAGGGAGAATCTAGTAACAATGAAAAACGAAGTGAAAACTACCCTGATTACAGGCTGAACCTATCGGAGCGAATGATGGCTTGGGCTTTGGATTTAGGATTTACAGTGAGTGGGTTAGGATTTTAGGGGCCAGGGTCGAGAGTTTGAGCGGACCGGAAGAAGACGAATGACTTTAGCCTCCTTGCCCCTTGCTGTATTTGGTAGTTCCCCAAAATTATGGAACCTCAACATAGACCCCAAAATACTATAGCCCTTATTATGGGGACCCCCAAAAAGGGTACCCCCTAATTTTGGGAAACCCCCATATCAGGCGTTAGGGCGTTAGGGCTGTTTGCACAAGTGGCAAAACCTGCAGCCCCCTAACATTGAGGTAATATTGGGGCAATATTAGGGTCATATCATTGGGGTTATATGGGGATAATGGAAAAGAGAATGGAAACTACTATAATGGGTTATATAATGGGGTTTAGTGTTTATGTAACACTGAAGAAAACCTGCTACTCCATGTATAACATGTCAGCTAGCCAGGTGAATATTTCCACTCCGCTACTACTCCCTGTGGCCGCCTGTCCGCCCTAAAACTAGGGACCCTAAACCCTAAACCTAGGAACCCTAAACCCGAAACCCCGCCTGGCCTCAAATCCCAGGAGCTCCAGTTCTCAAAGTCACAGGGCCCAAGAAGGATAGGTTAGGAGGACCCCCCACCCTGTAATAGTGGTATCATAGCAATAGAAGAGGACCTTAATGTACTCGCCAGTATCCCTTCTGCTCACTTTTGCTGGGTGGGGGGTTCACCTCAAGTATAGGCCATAAGCTGGGATTCCTTCCAAATGCGTCGTATTTGCTTCATATGCCCTGAGAGGTGGCTATAATCCATCGGAAAATAGCTTGAGGGCCCATCGTCGCAATCTTTGCGGCCCCCAACTCCATATACATGCCATCTTGAGCTAAATGGATGCAGTCTACTACAACCACCCCAGGCCCAGACAAGGCCCACAAGAAGCTTCGTGAACCGCTGTCTTGTGACGTATATTGGCTTTCCTGTGGGGTGGGGTCACTCCATTACCCCCCAAAAGTCTTGTGACGTATATTGGCTTTCCTGTGGGGCGGGGTCACTCCATTACCCCCCAAAAAGCTGACGGCCTTTCCGAACCAAGGAGCTCCTCATCATGTTGAGCTATGCACAGCTTGTCCTCAAACGTGTCAAAGGTCGCAAGAAAGTGAACAGTTGCTCTTACATCTTGCACTTCTACACGCCGTCCTATACCGTTGTGCTTCTGCATATCGGCCTACTAGCAAAGCACAGCAAAACACCTGTGCCACCTCTAGCTCCTAGGTCCTAAGGGTCAGCATCAAACTACGAGTGCTGCAAGAGTTCTGCTTTTCACCACGTGATGCCTGCTCGGTGCAATGTTGCTTTGCAGACCAAAGGAAGGCTAGCGCTACAGCAAAGGCAGGATCATGGTTTCGGGGGAACTTTGGCTGGGTTGTGTGAAGGAGGGGGGTGGTGGCAGGAGAACCTACGAAATATCTTCATGAAGATGGATCTCTCAAGCAAGGCCCACAAGTTTCAGGGGTTCCGAAAGTATCCGGAATTTCAAGATACAAGCCCTCGATCCGAATGTGTAATTCAATCGCGTAGCTTCAAAGAAAAGCTGAGTTGGGCACTCACAATGCGTACCGCAAATGTGCCCCTAACCATAACTTGACCCAGAATGCCCCTACACCCTAAGCCCTATGGAAACCCAAATCGCAAACACCTGGGGCTACACTTCCCAAACCCCCCTTGAAGCTTTCTACTCCACACCCATACCCTCCCTAGGGTCCCTCCGACACATGCCACCCAGCATCCATAAACACCATGGTCGGCGAGCGGATGAAGGAGCGCATCCTCTGCCAGAAGAGAAGCACCTCCCAGGATGGGTTAAGGGTCCCCTTTAAAGGGATTATATCAGGGTTCTGTAGGGGCAGTGGGAAAACCATGGAAATTACCTTTCAGGGCGGGAATCAAATGGAAAAAAAAAGTAGAATGATATTATAGAAGCTGGGATTACATAGATGTTCACGGGGGTTTCAACTTTAAGGTTTGGGTTTTAAAGTTTGGGGAGTTAGGATTTAGGCTTTGGTGTTTAAGTCTTAGGTTTGGGGAGTCAGAGCTTAAAAGTTCAGATTTAAGTTTCAGGGCTCCCTGGGTCACAGCAATATTCCCAGGCTGGAATCCGTCGGCGACTGAAGTAATATAAGGACGACCTAGACAGGGCCCACATACGGGGCAATGTTTAGACCTGAGTGTCTATAGGTTACAGAATAAGGAGGTGCCCCTAAATCCTAAGCACCTAAACCCATTACCTGGCAACCAGCCCAGAACTCCAACACCTCAACTGTCAAAGTACACAAACCCAACAACCTTTGAATACCCCCTAAACCTTGTCGAATTCCTGGTAATTATTCAAAATTTGTGAACCTTTCAGCAATCCCTCCAATCTCTTGCCCAAAGCCCTAAACGCCAAACCCTCACCCCGTCAACCCCAAGCCCTCTTCCCCGAAGCCCCAAACCCCAAAGCCCTCAACCCCAAAGCCCCAAACCCCAAAGCCCCAAACCAAAGCCCGAAACCCCAAAGGCCCAAAGCCCTCAACCCCAAAGCGCTGAACCCCAAATTCCTCATCCCGAATGGCACCGTGATGAAGCTCACATGCACCAACGAGGCGGTCCAGAGCTCGTCCGGCAGCGTTCCGTACGCCCTGCTGCTGTGTTTTTTTTTGGTTTAGTGGGGTTTAGGGTTTGTGGGTTTAGGGTTTAGGGACTTTTGAAGTCGAGTTCAGGGTTTAAAGCTTGAGGGTTTGGGCTTTGGGTGATTGAAGGGTTTAGGGATTAGGACTAAGCAGCTGATGCTTCTCCCACAGGTCTATGATGACCCATGCGATGACATGCCAGCAGCGCCAGACCACCTGATGCTAGCTAGATATTGTTCTAGGTTTCTGGGTATGGAGCCGTACGCCTTACATATGGATCCTGAAAGTGGACTCTCACTCAGTACAGCACAATGCACCTATGCTATCTCTATACATTTATATGCAAACCACCCTGCGAGTCCGAAGTATATGCTGGAGGCGATGCCTTATCGTATGCACCCTCAACTTTGGAAAACCCATATATACATATGATATGCATTTCTATATGCGCGGGGGTTTCCCAAAGTTAGAGGTATTTTTTTTGGGGGGGGTCCCTATAACAAGGATTACAATGTTTTGGGGTCTACATTGGGGTCTCCCATTTTGGGAAACCATCATGCATCCCTAAAGCCTAAACCCAAACCCAAAATACTGAATCCTCAAGCCCATATAAACTTGCCATTAGTAAGGGTCCTCAAATTTCCTTGATCTCAAAATTTCGAAATTTTGATTAAAAGCTAAAACGATCCCCACAAACCCGAAGTAATAGTAATAATCCCTATTAAATGAAGTAACCCCCAAACCCCAAGTAATGGTAATAATCCCTATTCAATATAGGCCTCTAGATAAACCCTAAATTCAACATAGGCCTCCCCCTAAACGCTAAACCCTAAACCTTACACCCAGGGGCCTCAGGAGTCCAACCACCACGCTGGTCATTAGCCCTGCGAAGAAGGCGGGTCCAGAGTTGAAGATGATCCTGAGCTCCGAATTTTGGGGTCTGGGGTTATATTGGGGTTATATTGGGGTTATATTGGGGGTCATATTGGGGTTATATTGGGGATTATATTGGGGGTCATATTGGGGTTATATTGGGGATTATATTGGGGTTATATTGGGGTTATGTTGGGGGTTATATTGGGGGTTATATTAGGGTTATATTAGGGTTATATTCGGGTTATATTGGGGGTTATATTGGGGTTATATTGGGGGTTATATTAGGGTTATATTAGGGTTATATTGGGGGTTATATTGGGGTTATATTGGGGGTTTTATTGGGGGTTCACTTGAGAGGCCCGACACTGATGGACATTCAACATCAAGGAATATGCAGGAATCGTTATGAAAACCAGGTGTCATTGTGAGAAAAATATATAAGCCGTCTATGCCCCTAAACCCGAACTAAACCCCTGACCGAAAATCCCAAGCCCTGGACCCACCCTAAGACCGTAGACCCCTAAACCCTGAAACGCGAAACCCTAAACCTAAGCCCTGAACCCTAAACCCTAAACCCTAAACCCTAAACCCCAGACCCAGGAGCAAGAAGCACAAAGTCATTTATGGCGAAGCCCTGTCTGAGTCGCAGGCCGTTGCCACGGGTTTAGAGTGCAGACCCAGGGTTTTGGGGAAAGCTTCGGGCCTTCCTACACGGATTTAGGGTTTGGGGTGTGGGGTTTAGGGTTCAGGGTTTGGGGTTTAGGGTTCAGGGTTTTGGGGTTTAGGGTTTAAGGTTTAGGGCTTAGGGTTTGGAGTTTAGGTTTGGGGTTTAGGGTTTAGGGTTTGGGGAGGGTCCTGAACCCTCAACCCAAAACCTTGGCCGCATGACTTGGTCCCTAGAGCGCTCAGCTCCAGCAACTCCACCAGCATCCAGTTCAGGACTTATGATTATTTGGCAAAGCATGTGCAAACTTAAGAAGTTGAGGTGGGTGGAGGCTCTCGTGTCGGAAGGATAACATTATCTTGGAACATACAAAACTGACTCAATTTTCATTTGCGTAGTGTATGCGGTTCCAAGACCTTGCAACTAAGCCAAGCTCTATTATGCTCAGAAATGCCCACAAGTAGGGACCCTACAGCCCTTGTTACGCGTACCTGCAGGGTCTAGGTCGCCAGTCTTAAGCTCCTTCAAGTGAACCAGCAACGTTAAAGCAGCCCTACAATGACAATTGTGTTCTTCTTTGCAGGGTCCCCAGAGTAAGCTACAGAGACACTTCCAAAAAGGAAAAGATAACGGACATTGGACCCTAAACCTTAAACCTTATTGGGTTCTCTGAGCAGATGCTAGCAAGATGGCGTGACCTTGGGTAGCCGGAATCAGCCCCGCACTGCTCCGTTTTGCTTCTTTTGGAGTTTACGGTTATTAAGGCTCGGGGTTCAGGCTTTAAGGTTTAGGGTTGTTAGGGCTTAGTGTTATAAGGTTTCAAGGTTTAGGGTTATTAGGGTTTAAGGTTCATGGGTTCAGGGTTTTCTCTTTGCCCCTGAGTTGCTAGCGACTCAACCCTAAACCTGCTGGTTGTCAAAGTACTCAGTATCTCAATGGTCGATGGTGGACTGGAACCTTAAAGTAGGCCCTATATGATCTCACGAATGCCCTTTTCTTTTCGTTCACCCCTTACTAGCAAGCGGCAAGCAAGCCCGTATCATATTTGGCCAGGAAACCCTATAGAAGCCCAGTGTCCGCATGTTCCCCAGGTTATTTTTCATTTCGGCCACCATTTTTGTAAACATTTTTTCGTCCGCAAAATAGGAGACCTCAACCGTAAATCCTAAACGATTAGCCCTAAACCCTAGGGGTTATATGGGCATTGTGTAGAGGTTATACTAAACCCAACAGGCCTTCGTCCGTGTGGTCAAGCATGTCTTGAACATCTTTGATCTCACCTTGGTCGACTGTTGGGCGAATCTGTGCCCCCAGTGGAAGGATGTAGGGCTCATAATTTTGGCCCTAAACCCTAAACCCTAAACCGCCTTTTACAAGCAGGGTTTACAATTTTGGGCGTATGGGCTCCTTTTAGATTCAGGGCTTACAATTTTAGGCTATAAGGGTACCTTTCAGAAGTAGTTTTGCGTAGTCTTTGTGGCGCCCCTTTTGAGCTTTTATGTAAGTCCCGAGCTAATTAAGTTCCGCCTATCAAATAATTGGAAAACAGTACTGATATATGTACACAACTACAGATATATGGTAAAACTGTTGTTTCGGGGAGGTGCGGGCTTTAGGTTTTGGTGGAGGTGGTAAACTGAGGGCAATTTCATGACGGTAGCTTCCACTGTAGGAGTTCAAGGTAAACTGTAGTGCGCCCACAAGGCTGTATCAAAGCCATGGGGAGGAAGCAGATAGAGAGTATCTAGGGCTCATGCGAGGTTTCCCTTGGTACTCTCACCCGGAAGTCGCTGTAGGTTTTGAACTTTAGGATGCGGAGAGAATCAAATTTACATCTTCAGGGCTTTCGATTTGTGCCGCCCATGCCTTCAATTCATCCACAGAAGCTTCCTGATTCAGGGCTAGTGAGGAGGGAGATGCCTAGAGGGTCGTCACTGAGGAGGTAGGTTTTGGGATGCGACTTGAAAGCCCATGTAGGTACATCATGGTACTCCTGTACATGTGGTAGCTGTAAGGCACTCTCTGTCCCTTTCTCTCGGTATTAGCCATAAGCTAAAGTCTTTTAAGGGGTGGGGAGTATTTTGGGAATTTTTGAGGGGGATGCTCGGAGTTTAGACTTCAGTTGGTATCCACTATGGGCTATTAGACCTTTAGGGTACCTTAATCTACCCTTCATAGGGTCCTAATAGGGAATTTTAGGGTGTAATAGCCCATGGTAGATTATTGGGTTGTAGCCAACTTCCACCTGGCCTACCTTGCTTTAGCCGCGTCACACATTGGCATCGACAGGCGGCCCAACAAGCCTTATGGGTGTAGGGTTTAGGGTTTAGGGAATTAAGACATGAGGTGTCCAAGAGGGGGCCATTTAGGGCTTGTTTGGTCCTCACTTGCGGCTGCGGGTGGTTGGGTGGGGCTACTTTAGGGTCTTGCGCAGCAGATATGGGCATGTCATGCGCCTATGAGGTGGAGTTAGGATTGCTTGGTGGGATAGGAACGGCAAATACGGAACTTGCTCAAAAGAGTCCATGTACAGAATAAACCCTAAAGCCTAAACCGCCTTGCGGTCGCCTGGGTCTAGTGGCCCTTTATGACTCGTGCAGGCATAAAAGAGGCGCCTAAACCCTGGACCCGAAACCCTAAACCCTAAACCCTTATCCTTGGGATGCCCCATGGCCCCATGTTTGCAGAAACTGCCGGGGTTTAGGGTTTAGGGTCATTCAACTTTACCGTAACCCCAGAAAACTCCGCAGCTAGGCATGGGGTGTCGGCTGTCCTTCCCTAAGCCCTGCACCCTAAACCCAAAGCCTTAGCCGACTGGGCCACAAAGACCCCCGAGCTGTTTGCTAGACATGAAGAGAGTCGACAGGGTTGTAAAACATCCTAAGCCCTAAACCCTGGACCCCTACACGCTAAACCCTGAACCCCTGTAAACCCTACACCCTAGATGCTAGACACCAAACCCTAAACACTGAACCCCAGCGGAACCTACACTCTTAAATCCCTACACCCCTAGAACCTGCAGCTTGAATGCCGGCGAACCTTACGCCCCAAGCCCCTAGACCCTCATACAGCTGCACCCTAAACCCTACGCCCCAACTAAACTACAGCAGGTACCGAGGTGAGGATGACATGAAATCCATGCATCACGACGCCCGGCTTCTAGTGGATTTAGGGTTTAGGATTTAGGGTTGGGGTTTAGGGGCTCGGGTTATAGGGGATATAGAGGGGTGTAGGGTTATAGGTTTGTATTAGGTATAGGGTTTAGAGGCTTGGGTTTGCGATCTAGAGGTTTGAGGTTTTCGGTGTTTGGAGTTTAGGTTTTCTGGGAGTATGAGGGGCCCTGAGGACTGCAATGATATGGTGCGAGGCTCAAGAAATTGAAATCACAATGATCTGAAAACCCTAAATCCTAAACCCTAAACCCCTAAATCCCTAAATCCTAAACCCTAACCCCTAAACCCCTAAACTTACCCCTGTCCATACTGTCAGGACTATCCGTTCTAGCTGGCATCATTATTGCTTCGCGCTACCGCCGTTGCTATGCTAGTGCATTTGCTGCTAATAGTCAGGGGGCTCAAAAGGTGGGATGAAGGTAGGTGGGTCTAAGGATCCTACTCTACTATATTGCGGCTGATTTCCTGTACGCCACCTTCCTTCATCCCACCTTCTGAGCCCTTTGACATAGACATCACTAGTGCTGCTACAAGTATTGTTGCTAGTCTCCTTGCTCGTGCAACGGCTACAATGTGCCCTTGTTCTTATCATGACTATGAATATCGTTGTTACTACCTATACTATTGCTACTGCTTTTGCTGTAGCTACTGCTTTTTTTAGTGCTAGCACAGTACTAGTATGTTGAATATTTAGAGCTATCCTTACACTCTGAACTGAATCTTGTGGGTCCGCCTGCCACCGATTGGGCAGTTGGATTGGTGATGAGGCCATTCAAGTAGAGGTCGCTCTTCTCCCTGGTGTTTTAGTGTGGGGTGGTGGAGTCAAAAAAAGGTGTTAACCCTAGACCTTGAGCTACTTGAACGATCCACTCGCCCGCCTCTCCCCTCAGGTTTAGAGTTTAGTGTTCAGCGCTTAGGGTGCGCATGGGGCTTGGGTTCCTCTTGTTGGTTACGGGATCATTTGAGAACTCTTAGCACGGAGCTTGTGGAAGTAAATGCTTTATCAACACGGCTAATCCCTTCTACCACGCCCAAAACGTGTTGAATCACGGTTCGCACGAAACCGCCACCCCGTAAACCCCTGCAATCCAAAAACATGCGCCGCGCATTACCTAGTTCTAGGTTAGTCAGAAAAACACAAAGGTCAGACATTTTCTATCACCCCGGCGAAGCCCCCATAGAGCAATCCCAACCGGGTCCCTACAGTTGCCTGCTGGAAAAGGAGCCCAAAAGGACTGCACAGGAGTGTATGCACGTTCATGTTTTCGTTTGGGAAAAAAATGAACCAAAATGTTGAGCACTCCCCCGCTGTATGCGGCATTTTCCATTGCTTTGCAAGGACAACTACCAGGATCGAACACCTCGCGCAACTGCGACTTGGCGGATGCGCTTGAGAAGGTTCGTTCTTGCTGTTCCGGCGCTCAGAAGTTGCAGTGCGAGGTGCAGGGTTGGATAGACGTCTCTTATCTGCAGGGCACTCACAGCAAGGATAATCTTAGGCGAGGAGGCTCCTGCACAGTGCCAGGTCGCAGGCTTCATGTAAGGCTCGAATAAGGGTGGATGAGGTCTGTATGGGCCTCCTTTCGCTCTACTCACCTGATAACTGCCCACCGCAGAGTTCCCTTGAGAAATCCTAAGCCCCAGACCGTAAATCTTACATATGTGCCCACAGTTGGATAATAGTTATACTTTCCATAAAGAAAGCCTGGAATCCTACCCCCACTATAGACTCTTACTGGGTGGGTGGCGGTACCCAAGTTTAGCTAAGCTTAAGGTTATGACTCTTGCGCAACCCTAGTTTCCCTATGATTTTCCTCGTGAGTTTCCGGTATTTGTCCTTAACGCTAAGCCCTAAGCCCTGTATGACCCAAGTGACGCCAGCCAAAAACCCTATTATCTTTCATTCATCACCTCCTCCCAACAGATTGCCGTGACATGCTTGAGGCCAAGGTAACCGTGGGAACCCTAAGCCCTAAACCCTGAAACCCTAAACCCCAAACCCTAAACCCTAAGCCCTAAACCATGAAGCCAAGGTAACCATGGGAGTTTCCCTTGGGCAAGCCCGTCATTTCACCTTCCAAAATCCTGTGACCAAAGAGGAGCACAGCGTTCTGCAGGCCCTTGGGATGTCTGCGGGTCACACGATGGTTTCCCAAAATTAGGGGTACCTTTTTGAGGGTCCCCATAGTAAGGATTGTAGTATTTTGGGGTTTATATTGGGGTCTCCATACTTTGGGAAACTACCGCACATTTTAGGGGGCTTTAGGGGCGTGGGGTCTGCCCTTGAAAGTGTAAGTTTTGTTTGTGGGAAGTGGGGCCACACTGCAGACAGGACGTTGGGCTTATGAAAGGTTGTGGATGACTAGGGCTCTAACCATCAAGAATAGGTAAACCCTAAACCCGATGCCTAATCCCTAAACGACGATGGCAGAAACATCCGACGCCGCGAATTAGGGCGACTTGGCCTTCAGCTCTTTGACTGCTGCAGTGGCTTGAATCTGCAGGTGATAGGGGGTCATCTTATAGTCCCCCATTAAGTATTTAGAATTATGGGGTATATGGGGATAATGGAAAAGAAAATGGAAACTACTACTTAGGGTTTAGGGTATATAGTCCCCCTTAAAGTAGATAGAGTATGGAGTATATGGGGATCCTATTATAATATACCCAAAGCCATATTCTATCTACTTAAGGGGGTCATCTTACGTCCAGGTACTTTCTGAGACCTGAGAATTGCGCTTTTCAGCAGGGCCTGCGCTCCCAATCATGCCTCTTCCCGGGCATGAAAAGCTTATCTCCCCTGAATACATGTTTGGGGGTAGTGGGGGCCCCAATATAGGACCAAATAAAACCCTAAAACCTACATTAGGTGCCCCGCGGGACGGCCCACAATTTTGAAAAATCTCGAAAACCCAGAGGAGAATGGTGACATATTTGCCTTTGATGAGCCCTTCAACAACCTCTTCAAGCATGCCGTGCCTCCCGAGGAAGCAGGCACGAACCACAAAACTGGGTAGGCCCCTGAAATGTCTAACATTGTCCCTACTGGCTTTAATAAGGGACCCTATAATACTAATACTTTTCAAAGGGCTCCAGGGGCCAACCCAGAAAATTGTCATGTTTCGGGTTCCGAAGTTAGCGGCTTGGAGCTTCTTGGGCATCTGAGGGCTTATTTTATGTTTAGGGTTATTTGTGGATACTAGGGTACCCATTCATATATAGTACTATTACCCCAATAATGGAGAATCAAATGGAAAAGAAAATGGAAAATGACATGGAAACTGGGATTATATAGGGGTTATATGTGTAGGATTTGATTTGCGATTTTATTTGGGGATACTATGATACCCATTATAGAGTAAGATTGTATCCTCCTTTTTGGGTAGAGTATTTTATTTACAGGATATTATCTTACTGGGTTTAACCACCAAAACAAACGCTACTCATTTAGGGATTAGGGAATATTGGGGTGAAGGCTTTTGGATCCAGCTTCTAACTGGGCTGATAGTCCTACTCATCTTTAATTCGGGCAACACACAAGGCCAGCTAAGTTGGGCCATAAGTAGGGTACTTAGCCGATTTGCAAGCCTTAACCCCAAGCCCTTGCCCACACGCAGCTATGAAGTACCATGAAGCTCCAAGTGCACTCCCCCAAGAATCCCCAAAAACTACAGGTTTAGGATTTTGGCCTTTGCAGTTATCCATTTTCGTTCTCGGTTTTATGGTGTAAGCGCAGCACCCAAAACAGACCAGAATCCAAACCTAGCAGTCCCTCCACCGCCACCTTAACCCTTCTGGCTGTCCTACACCGAAAATCCGGATGGTCAGAATAATGCAGGTGCATACTGTAAACGAGGTCTATAAGGGTTGTAATTGCAGCCAAGGCAGCCAGATTGTACAGAAGGACTTTTTACCTAGGATGCTGGCACCTTAAGTTTTCAAGGGTCTATGTTTCTGTAGGTGGGCCTTACATGCTCAGTTTCGGTGCTCAGAGATTCATTGGGGCGCGGTTTGTGAGGGACTGCTCTGCTGAAGGCTCATCCCAAATCTCAGAACCCTGGGGCTTAAGTAGATTGAGGGTGCCCCAAGCTCCTCAACCAAAAGCCCGAATCCTTACAAACCCCACCTACTCGCGCCCTCCTTGAAATGGCCTTTTCATGCTAAACCCTAAAACCCGACAGCCGCTACCTTCAGCCAGCACGCTTTCAGCTTTCGAATATGCTGTCACATAACGAATCCATTTTAGGGTCCGAGGGCTGAAGGTCTTTCCGTCGGAAGTAAACCCTACAGCAATTCCATGCAGTCCTTTACGCCAGGCAAAGCGCCTGGCAAGAGGATCGCCATTATCATCTGGGCGAATGAACAAGCAGCTCGTCCGTCTGGATTGCAGTAAACCCTAAACCCTAAACCCTAGACCCTAAACCCTAAGCCCTAAACCCTAAACCCTAGACCCTAAACCCTAGACCCTATAAACCCTAAGCCCTCAATCCTCAACCCGGGGCAGTTTAATTTCAGGATTGCGACATTGACATTTGGAGTCTGGGACTTGGGGTTGGTCATGGTTAGGCTTTAGGTTTTATAGGCCCCCCTTAAGTAGATAGGCTTTAGGGTTTAGGGGTTAGGGTTTAGGATTTTAGGGTTTTAGGGTTTTAGGGTTTAGAGTTTGGGGCTTTAGAGGTTTTATAGGCCCCCTTAAGTACATAGAATATGGGGCATATTCATCTCCCCAACGCCATATTCTATCTACTTAAGGGGGTACAATCACTTGGGGTTAGGCCGCCTCGAGCTCTGCTCCTGCTCCAGCTGCTTATGTAAAGCTTGAAATACCCAAGATACTTGGGGCTTCCCAAATTTTAGGGCCTGCGGCACGGGCCGGCCTGGCCGCCGCCCCCCTTGCCCACCCAGCTCTTGTTACCTGGGATGTTTTTTTAGGTTTTGAAGACCCTGATCTCTCTAGTTTACTTGAAAGCGGCCAAAAGTGGGGTCCCAATTTACGAGGCGCGCGCGCGCGCCTCGTACAGGAACATCAGCTGCACAATTGGGACCCCATTTTGGCTTGATTGGGAGCAGAAGGGGTCAAAAACCCAAGCAAAACCATCAAAGATGACTTTAGACACGGTTCTTTGTGCAGGCTGACCATGTTCTAGCCCACAATTGCATTTCACTGGTTTTTAC
>CAJNIZ010002934.1:0-24824 GCA_905231905.1 Symbiodinium pilosum | reverse complement strand
GCCCTGGTTAGCGGGAGCTCAATCTTTGGCCACGTCCGCTTCTTAGGCGGTATATCATCTTTCAATTCCCTACACCCTATAAACCCTAAACCCTTCAAGCCCAAAACACAAAACCCTGAACCCTTAAAGCCTAAGCCTTAAAACCTAAACCCTAACCTCGCAAGATGCTGCGGCTCTGAGTACATCATACTGCAAGTCTATTTAAAGGTTGTGAGGGGATTCCCTATAGAATCCCTATATGAGCCACAATCTAAACTCCTAGTATCCCCATTAATAATGCCTATAGTAGTCCCCTATATAACTCCCTGTATAACCCCCCTGTAAGGAGTTTAGACTATAGCTAATATAATATATTCCCTTACTCCCTCCAAAGCCCCAGACCCTAAACCCTAAAGTTTTAAGCATAAACTCTAAACCTAAGTCCTTAACGCCGGCAGGCCAAGCTCTAAACTCTAAACTCGGTTGCAGTGAAGAAGTCAAGTAAATACACAGGGCTTCCTTTGTATAGTAACTTAACGGAACTTTCTTAACAGCAGCCCATCAAATCCTACACCCTAAACCCGAATCCTATTGTAGAACCTGTTTATATGCCCCTTTGGAATGGACCCTGAACCCTAAACTCAAAATCCTGAACTCTAAACTCAACATCCTAAACGCTAAGCCCTATACCCTAAGTCCAAACCCTAAGCCCTAGATCCGAAGTCCGCAACCCTAAACCCCTTACCTCTCCCAGAGGGTCCATATATACAACTATTAAGCAAATAGGCCCCAAAATACCATACTATAGAAGGAATTATGGGTCCCAATTCCCTAAACCCTAAACCCTAAACCCGAAACTAATGGTTGATATGTAGACCCTCTACCTCTCACAGGCGAAGCCGGCATCCGGAGTTGATACCGAAAAGCGGCGAGCCTCCGAGGCTGCCTCGATCCGAGGGCGCTGAAGAATTGTGATGGTCAAAGATAGGGTTTTAGGGTTTAGGGTGTAGGATTTAGGGTTTAGGGTTAAGGATTAAGGGTTTAAGGGCTTTAGGGTTTAGGGTATAAGGGCTCAGGTTTTAGGGTTAGGGTTTAGGGTTGTTTAGCGCTTAGGGTTAAGGCTTTAGGTTTCGTAGAAATGGAAACGACAGTAGAAGGTATCGTGATGGTGATTTTATTCGTAAGTGTAAGGCAATGGAATAGTACGTGTGGAATTGTAATGGAATAAGATATGGTGTTTATAGGGAGGTTAGATAGGGACCATATAAGGCCTGCAAAAGCAGTTGTATGAGGCTTAGGAATTGTAACCGTAATAGGGCTACAGTGATTTTTGATGTAAACAGGACTCATTTAGGTATGAATATAGGGATTGCTTGGGGTGAAAGGGTGTGGAAGGGGCTTTCCTAAAATGATTAGGACAGGGCTATGGCACGTAGTCTACTACAGTTAGCAAAGGGTTTTAACGGGCCAGTTTGCCAGCTATTTAGGCTCGTACATCAAGGGGTCCTTATCTCGAGGCTAGAGGGGTGGAGAGGGTATTGTTTTGAAAACTTGTAAGCGGTTTTAGGGTTGCGTGGTTTGTGCTTACATAAGGGCGGTTGTGGATTTAGCGTTTTGTAAGGTTGAAGCTTTCCACCCCCCATATTAAAGATAAAGTATTTGGGGGGGGGTTGTATGGGTTATCCTAGCCACTCCCGATACCAGCCTTCCTGGTATCGGGAGGTTGCAGCGGAATCCATACATCAGACACCCTTTTTGTTCCCCATAATTCAGACAAGTAATAGGGTCCCCCTTCTTGTGGAAACTGCCACACGGTATTCTAGCGTAAAAAGCTCTGTTCCCAGGCGCCGGTGCGAGAGGAACCACTGGCGGAGCCTCTCGACCTACTTAGGGCTTACTTTTTTAGGTCCTGGAGTTAGGAGTTGGTGAGGGAACCTACCTAAACTGGGTTACAGAAGGGTTATAGTCGGTATATACGGGAGCTACAAGATGTCCACCCTAACTCCAGGCTCCCAGAAAGTACTCAAGCCTGAGCTGCCTATACCGTACCTTATGTGGACCCCCCCCACCGTGTAATAGTGATTGTAAAGGATCATAAGGGTCATGTTAGATTCCCATTATATTCCTCGTATACCAAACCCTAAACCCTAGACCCTAAACCCACTATCGCAGGGTGGGGGGGGTCCGCCTTACTTATACCCTACTTTGAGGAGGGGCCCCCGAGCTACTAATGGATTAGGGAACCTACTTTAAGGGTTTAGGGTTTAGGGGGTCATGTTAGGCATATGATGGATTGGTTAGGGGGCTATGATGTATAGCCCCCCTTCAGTAGATAGGGGGATCTTGTTACATTATACCCAAAGCCATACTCTATCTACTCAAAGGGGACTATATATATATATACATGTACACCTATTGAAATATGTATATATTACTTATCCCTCAAAGTAAGCCTCCCAACCTTAACGCCAGGTTCCTGGATGAGGAGCCACGCGATGGCGAGCTCCTTGCGGAGACCATGGACGGTCCGGGTCCTTCGGAGCCACGGGCAAGTTGGGTCGACGTCGACGCCCCTCGGGCTCCAAAGTTGGGATCTATTTTTTTTGGGTTTGTTTCGGGCGCTTCGGTGGCAAGTTGTAAGGGTTTTCGGTTTTTTTGGGGTGTATGGTTTGGCCACTTTGAGTCATGAGGAAGTTTGTCCATGCCCGTCGTAATACGACGACAATCGTGGGGATAGCGGATGCAACGCTTCTTTTGTTTTCGTGAGAGGCTTCATGACAGGGGTGAGGATGGTTTAGGGGGTCAGTTTGGGATTCACGAGATTGAAGGTTACGTTCCCTCAAACAAACCATGGAATCTGATACAGTCCCACCTGTGTAGGGCTTGTTTTGAGCTTCCATTTCGTATGGTGTTGAGGGTTTCGGGCTTATGTTAGGCTGGGGTGAGATGCGATCGGGGCTTTCTGGGGAGCACTCAGGTGGATCCAGGCTCTAAAGCTATGGGGTCTATGCCGGGTTGTATAGGATTATGATAGTGACATATTCATTCCATTGCAGACCCTTTTTGAAGGGAAGTGGATTATGCCCCAAGACACTATTGTCTAATTGTTTCTGCCACTAGATTGGTTTTGTGCGTTTGGTTGAGGATCTGTTGGAGATAGTGCTGTCAATTTGCTGTTGTTTTACTCCCCATGTCCTGAAGGCATGTCACATTCGGAAACTTTCTAAGAAAATACGCGGGGCTCTTTTTCTATCATAGTGAAGAAGCCACAGCAAGAATGTAGGACGCAGCAGAGGAAGGAGCCGGAAGATTTTCTCGTCCGATTTATTGTTCATGCCTGTCCAACTAGACTGCAATCTACCGGGAACTTTTGCCACAAACGCTGAAGGCCCTACACTAAATCCAAATTCCTGAAGCTAGGGCTTCCTCAAAGAGCCTAAACCCGAAACTATGGCTTGCCTTAACGGGCTTACCCTAAATCCTCAACCCTAAACTCTACACAGCCCAAGCAGGTCGTGGAGCAGACTGCAGAGGGGGAAGGAGGCCCCGAACACGGCAGCCAACCGGAAGATGAATTCCGAGTGTCGCTGCCTGACAGCGCCGAAGCTTGGATCCGTTTCTTTTGGGATTTCGGGTATGGAGGATTGGCGCTGAGTATGTTTGAGTTTAGTAGGTTCTGGGTTGAGGTATTTAGCATGTAGGATTTGACTTAGGGGTGCGGGTTTAGGATAATTGTTTGAGACTGTTGCGATCGTATGCTAAACACGACATAGAAAGTATAAGCTATTATCCCGACGGAGAACCAGGAAAAAACGCATGGGCGGTAAGTGCGCTATGTGCAGGGTTTAGGGTTCAGGCTGTGCGCGTACATATATATATATATATAATATGTAAACCGGCTATATTGAGGTATAGGCTGTATGAGGGTGTGCAAGATCTCCTCCATTCACATTGGGGCTTAGGCTCGTTTTGAGAAACCTCTTAATTCCAATTCCTTCTCGTTACATATATGGGGATTGTTCTGCATTATCGTCCATTTTTACGGTCCCCATCTTGGAATACTCCTTGCTGTATAGCTTACCAACCACATAAACCCTAAACCCTACGTCATCCCTAATCCCGGAACCCTAAACCCAAAACCCTAAACCCCTAAACCCTAAACCCTAAAATTTAGTCCATCCACCTCAAAGTTCCCACCTGTCCAGTGGGCACCTTTTGCATTTTGTGTCCTATAGAACTAGGGTTTAGGGTTTAGGGTTCAGGGTCATAGAACCCCATACAAGCCCAAAGATTAAGGTTTAGGGGCTTAGGGGGTACTGTCCCAAAATAAGGGGACCCCAATATAGACCCCAAAATAAGGGGACCCCCATAAAGGTACCCCTAATTTTGGGAAACCCCCAGGGGGCCGCAAGTACTGGACGGTTTGCGAACCTCGCCACTCTTGGGGTAATACTCTATGTGGTCTGCGATTTATATGGGTTGTTCTCAAAATAATGGCCCCTTTGGTTATAGGTCATATTACAGCACCAACGTGTGACCCTATTGAGGGAAACTACCCATATTAAGGGTCCTCGTATATTCCTGGTGTATGACTTTGCAGGGTACCCATGTAGCATGCGTGCTTGGTAGAATGTATAGCTGCCTGAAACCCTGAAGACCCAACTGTCGAGCTGATCACCTCCCCTCAAAAGTCGAATACCCACCCACCCTAATGGTTCATATTCCCCCCAGTAGATTATGGTATTGCGTAAGGAGTATTCTTTATACGTGGGTGAGGGGGGCTATGCTGGGAGGAGATTAAACCCTGAACCCCTAAACCCCTAAACCCCTAAACCCTGAACTTCCAGAGCAGCAAGCCCAGGAACTGGACCCCTTGATTCGTGATGAGCCCCGTGCAAGTCACGTGTCATCACGGCCTCCTGAAGACTTCGTCCCAGGCAAGCTGGTTTTGAGGTTGGGTTTGGTTGAGGGTTTAGGATGTGGGGCTTAAGAGATAAGCTCTTGGGAATTTGGGCCTTTCTTTCTTGAGGGACAGCGCTTGGCGCTTCGGATTGCTTTAGTCCACGTGAAGTAGGCGAAGAATGAGACAGCCTCTGGTGCCTTTGCTGGTGAGGTAGTGTGTTGGGTTGAAATGCGTGTGGAAACCTGTGACTTCTGCATCCAAGTATGTACCATCTCCTTTGGAATGCCCTATGATGTCGTGGAATCCTACAGGATAGGCAGCAGAAATTGCCCGTTCGAGGCTGCCAGCTGCAGCTTCCGAGAATCCCCCCGACTAGCCCCCCTTTTACCCGCCTAGGTTACCCGTTAATTAAAAGCAGTTCGGCCTCCTCAAAGTTCATTCAGGGGTAGCCAAGGGTGGTAATAGGGAAGTGCAGGAGGGGGACCCATGATAAACCCCCAGGCACTCTCAAACCTGAAAGCATACGCCAAGTCTTTGGGATGCTTCACACCCCCGTGCACCCTTATCATCTTACACTCTAAGCCCTGAAGCCTAAATCCTCGACCCCAAACCCAGAACCCTGCTTGTAAATCTCTTCAAAGCAGCGGCCTAAACTCTTAAGCAATATGCTCTAAACGTGAAATCCCGGAATAGTTTCAACGTTCTTTTCTGTCCGCGCACTCCCTATTTCTAACCAGCTCTCTATAACCCTAGTTGCCATTTCATTATCCATTTGCTCAAGCCCTAAGCCCTACACAGCTCCCACAACCCCTTACACGGGCCCCCTAAAACCTGATTTTCACCGTAAATCCTAAGCCCTTAAAGGAACGCCATGCAGCCCTAGAGTCCCCTCAAAGAACCACGAGGAACCTGCCTAAGCGAAGCATTTGAGGCGAAGGTCCAGCTGCACTGCAGCTGGGCGGCAACGGCGACGATGTGAACGTTCCAGAGCGGGCCGGGCCCCTTTGTTGGGGTTTGGGGATTTGGTTTACATGGGGTTATAGAGGGATTACAAAGATGATATAGGGGCCTCATACCCCCCAAAATTGTTTAGGGTTTAGGGTTGGTTGGTGGGTCTGAGTTTTAAGCCCAAAGCCCTAAACCCTAAACTCTAAGCTCTAAACCCTGAACCCTGAACCCTAAAGAGACCCAAGCTGGACGAGGTGGTTGATGGGCCCCGGCGGTACAGCCTTGGGGGCCAGGAGACAGTGCGGAAGTGCAACCGGCCAGCGCCCTAATATAGGGTCCTCAATAATTTTGGATTTATGGTTTAGCTTAGGGTTTGGGGTTTAGGGTTTGTGGTTTAGGATTTGGGGTTTAGGGTTTGGGGTTTAGGGATAATTACCAACATAATTATGGTTCCATATTCCTTATATAACTACGGTCTAGGGTATTTCAAATGGACCTTACAAATGATATTGCTAATTCTTTAGGCCCCTGTAATAGCCTTACGGGTGCTTGTAATTAGAAGATTGGGGAAGATCATCCCTGTATAGCCTGTATATGCTATGGTCCCTTTTTCCCTACTGACCACTAGGAAGTAAGGCAATCCATCTGAGCATCCAGGAAAGTTTAGTGTTCAGGGCTTGCCTTTCAGGGTCTCGGCCTAGGGCTAGGGCTTTAAAGACCCCGGCCTTGGGCATCACATCCATTTATTTTTTGGATTTTTCTTTTTTGTCGATCAGGCCCTCAAAAAGCTGCGGCCCTAAACCCTGAACCGCGTGGAATTTTAAGACGACCTGGGCCCAGCAAGTGCGGGTCGGTAAACAACGGCCCTATAATGGAGAATCACATGGAAAAGAAAATGGAAACTGTGGCTTATAGGGACATATGAGCTATAGTCTAATGTCATCGCGCTGAGGATTTTCCGTTTTCTTTGTATTGTAGCGGATCTGAGGAAGCCAATAACAAAGAAAAACAAAGATGGATCATTGCGGACTTCGCAAGCACCTGTAGACCAGAAACATGTTATCTTCACGGAAGTTCGGAAGGACACAGAGACCAATCCTCATAAGCCGTGGGGCAAGGTGGGGGTTCTTCTGGGTTGCTGTTAAGGAACTTAGCTTAAGTTACTATATTGGGGAAGCCATCTTCATTCGTATATATATATATATACACACACCCATAATGGTAAGTTGATTTCAGCCCTACACCCTAAACCCTAGAAAAACATACCCGCATTATGGGGACTTACTCTAAGATTCCTCAACAGCAACGCCTTTGGCTTGAGTTCTCAGGCTGGGGATCAACCATTTGAGCTATAGTCGAAACTCCTTACACGAGGTTATCTAGGGATTATTATGGGGTTTAGGGTTTAGGGTTTAAACTCCACAAAGGGGGTTATTGTGGGTTATCTAGGGATTATTATAGGGTTTAGGGTTTAGGATCTAGGCTCCATAAAGGGCGCAATCCTCAACCCTAAGCCCTAAACCTTGCAGTCCTAAATCCTAGACCCTACCTGTAACCTCAACTTACAGTTTAATGGGTTATACTTACTAATTACTGGGTACTTACTACGAAACTGTAGGTTATTGGATCTACAGGTATGCCCTAAACCCTGAACCTTACGATCCTCAAACCCTAAACCTTTGATTGTCACTGTAGGGCATCTACCCGCTATCATTCCCAGGCAGCCTCACTTACTTCTCGTAGAACCTCTTTAGGGTTTAGGGTTAAGGGGTACACAGCTGTAGAGAAAAACAAGCAGCATCTCATTTCCTACTCATTGCACGACCCTCTGCTTAGCACATGCAACATTTCAAGAACATAATTTTTTGTAGCTTAGGTGTGACCTGATCTGGGACATAGCGGTGACGCACTGCTCGCAGTGCGGTAAAAAATTGGTGGAGTCTACCATCCAGGCCAGCTTTGCGTGTTGGGCTTGGGGTTTGGGATATGGGTCTCGTCGCTTGGCGTTTGGGATTCGGGTTCATGTGAGCTAGAGTCTAAGCTCCTAGTATCCCTCTTAATAGCCCCTAATAATCCCCTATATAACCCCCTTTAAGGAGTTTAGACTATAGCTCATGTAGCAGGTTCAGTGTTTGTGGTACGGGTCTGGGCTCGTGGCTTGGAGTTTGTGCTGCGATTTCTCCATCCCCGCACCGCGCGGAAACTCGGAAGCCTGCACAGAGCTTGCAGAAACAATCTGACAGGCTCCCTAAACCCTAAACTCTGAATCCCAAACCCTACGTAAGCCTTAAGCCCTGAGCCCTAAACTTTAAGCCTTGTCTCAGCACATGGGTCTTTGTACGCGCCCTGAAGCAGCAGGATTGCTGGGTTTGCGCCAGACTCGCAATAACGCACATGTGAGTAGTATTTTATTTGGGGATACCATGGTACCCAGAATAAAGTATATAAGATTCTATCCTCCTTTTGCGGTATAGTATTTTATATAAGGAATATTATCTTACTAGGTTCGACCACCCAAAAAAAAGAGCTCATGTGTGGCCACGGGATCTTTACCATCAACTCCAGGCCACTTGAGCATGCTTTCGTGCAACACTTTGGAACTGCCCCTATTCCTCTAAACCCTAAACCCTAAACAGTAGTTTCCATGTTCTTTTCCATGAACCCTTTAGAATCCCCTATATATCCCCTATTAGAATGTAGTCGTTTCCATTTTCTTTTCCATTATCCCTATGGAATCCCGTATTTAGGGTTTAGGGTGTTCTGTGTCGAATCGAGCCTAGGGGTACTCCTGGGATCATACACTCCAGGAAGCCCGGGCTCTGAACCGCGAATGTGGACGGATCAACACCTGAGTGCTGTCTAAAACAAACCAATGGCCTCACGTGAGCAATTCCGAAAACTAGGGTCCCATTTAAACTATTTGGTGCTGAAATGTATATAATCTATACCCAAAGGGGGCCTTGTTTTTTGAGAAATTCGCATATGTTTCTTAAGGCACAGATTTCGCATCAAGTGCTGATGATCCTCTCAGAACAATACGTGCTGCTTTCGTCAAGGAAGATGTAGAGTGTATACCAGGTCGCCTAAACCTTTGGGCCCCAAGCCTCCAAAACCTTGAAACCTTTAAGACTTCCCTACACCCCTGAACCGCTAAACCGCTGCACCCTTAACCCCTAGACCCCGGAAAACCCTATTCCCTCAAAACCCTCAAGACCCCCAAAACACAACCCACCCTGAACCCTAAACCGAAACTCTTAAACCTTTACCACTTGTTTTGCCAGGTGACTCAGCTGCTGTCTGCCAGCCAGCTCTGGGCTAAGATGGAAACAACTCATCCATGTGAGCTATAGTCTAAACTCCTTAAAAGGGGGTTATATAGTGTTAGGGTCTAAACGTCTTAAAGGGGGGTTATATAGGGGATTATATTGGGGAGTATTATAGGGGTACGGGGAGTTTAGACTATAGCTCATGCTGTGTTGCAATGGCTTAGGGGTTTAGGGGTTTGGGTTTCGGGCGGAGGGTATAGGGGTTAGGGACCAGACGAAAAGTGTTTTGATTCAGTTTCGCGATTAGGGTTTAGGGTTTAGAGAACCCTTAAACCCTAAACCCGTTTACCTTGATTTTCAGGGTTTAGGCTACAGTTTGGAATGGAAGGACGCTCTGGCTTAAGGATTTCTCATGGGTTTAGAGCTTAAGGGTTAAAGAGTTTAGGGTTTGAGGGTTGAGGGTTTAAGGGTTTAAGGTTTAGGGTCTAGGGTTTAAGAGTTTAAGGGCTCAGGGTTTAGGGGGTTTGGGGGGTTTAGGGTTTGTCGGTTTCAGGGTTTAGGGTTCATGGATAATGACCAAAGCGTTCTGCTTAACGTCGTGGTAGTCCAATACCTTTGACAACGGTCATCCAGGATATAAATAGATTATTGGGCTCCTCTAAGCCTAAACCCTAAACCCTAAACCCCAGTCCTTGTTAGGTTCCCCTTTAATTTGTCCCAAACTTGGCGTGACCATTCCTAGATGACCTTAGCTAAGGGGGAACTTCGACAGTCCCTAAACCCTAAAGCCAAAACCTAGAGCGGTAGTTTGGAGGGGGGTTTGTAGGGCAAAACATAATGCTACATCGGGACGACTAAATGGATACTCATCCCTGACTGTACTACCCTAAACCCTAAACTCTAAAAAACAGCTAAACCCTAAACCCTAATCCCTAAACCGTAAACCCTAATCCCTAAACCCCAATCCCTAAACCCGAATCCCTAAACCCCAACCCCCTTCTTTTTTCGGGCTGAGGATCGAGTTCCTGGAGCAGGCCTTCAAGCGCTATGACGTGGATGGCTCAGGGAGGCTGGACGGCAAGGCTGGGTCTGCCTTTAGGGGCTTAGGATTTTTTAGGGTTTAGGGTTTAGGATTTAGGGTTTAGGATTTAGGATTTAGGGTTTAGGATTTAGGTTTTGGGATTTAGGGTTTGGGATTTGGGGTTTAGGGGTTAGGATTTAGGGTTTAGGATGGAGTTTAGGGTTCAAGAGTTTAAATAGGGTTCAGGGTTGCTTTTAAGGAGAATTTCGAACAGTAATGTGGGGGTTCTGGATGCTTTCGTGTTGGGGTTTAGGATTATAGGGTGTAGAGTTTAGGATTTCGGGTTGAAGGTTTAGCATTAGGTTATCATAATGGATAAACGGAAGGAAAAGCGCATGGTAAATTACATTTCAACGGGGTCATAAAGGGAGTTCAGGAATTGGGTTTCAGTTACCCGGATATGTATATATCAATGATAAAAAAAAAGCCTCCACAGAATATTGTTTATTTAGCGCCTCAGCTTTCTGTTTTTTCCATGGTAAGAGGCGTAGCACTGGAAGTGATGGTAGCAGCAGCGGCGGCGGCAACAACGGCAGGAGAGGAGCAGGAGGAGGAGTGGGAGTAGGACCAATTGTGGAAGGGCAAGAGTAGGGCAGCATTGTCTGAATCCCGTCCACCCCCATGAAATTTCAAGTCCCCTGGCAGCGCATGTTAAAGGAAGATGTGGCTTTTGCATTGGAGGAGTATTGTACATAAACTGTGCAAAACGCGATCCCTGCTGACCAAATCTTCGATACGAATAAACTGATATGGGGTTCCAAAGGATTGTGTACGATTTTAGGCGTCCCCATCATAAGGAGTATACCCTGTTCTATATTGTTTTCTGGGTGGGAGGGGCAGTGCCAACGCCAAAACCCGCAACCCCAAAACCCTAAATCCCTAAGCTAAAGCCCCTAAGCCCCCCAAATCGCCATATAATACCCCCTCTAACACCCCCCCTACGTCACGCTTGAAAGCCATAAGCCTTGAACAGCTTTGTGCAGGATTTGAGGATGGCTAAGCCTTAAACCTTAGATCCCTTAAGCTCTGATTTTTTGGGTTTAGGGTTCCCTAAGCTGAGGTTAGCAATATGGATCCCTAAGGAACCTTAAATCCCTAAATCCGAAACCCTGATTTTTAGGGTTTAGGGTTCCCTAAACTCTAAGGTTAGAAATATGGGCCCCTACCTTGCGCGGTCCTGGATCTTTGGAAGGTGCATGTCTGAAACATACATGTGGAGGCCCTTGCTCTGCACAATGTTGCCTTCGGTAGGCTTGCGTTTCTTCGTGCTCTTTTCGTTGTACGCAATGGAGAAGACCGTGTGATTCTTCTTTAAGAAGGAGTTGTCCAGGGCTTGACATGGTTTGAGATGGGGGTCTCTAGCGACTAGAACAGCATGTTGGACGGCAGCCCCCTCAGCAGCCTTCATTACCTCCAATACCGCCTGCAGCGGCTTCTGCAGGAAGTTGCCGCCGAAAGAAGAATAGCGGAGGTGTTTATCTACTGCGCTAAGTGTGACTTCTTTGCGTGGCTGACAACTGAATGAAGAGCATTAACTAATTTGGTCGATGACGACATTGAGTTTTTCCGCAAGGTCAGCTGCCACAAAGCCTGTTGCACGTCAGTACGACTGGAACCCACAGAACGCATTGACGCAAGTACTGAATGTCGTCTGTCAATTCTTGCGGCGGAGCAGGCTGAAACAAGGCATAGAGGGACCCATAAGGGGTATAAAGTAGGTATATAAGGATCCCCGGGCTAAGGGCCCATACTAGGGGCCCATGGTTGCAACCTAAGATAACCTTAATTACAGCCCTCCAACCCCGAATCCCTAAACGCTAGATCCCTAAACCCTAAATCCCTACATCCCCAAACCCTAAATCCCTACATCCCTAAACCCCAAATCCCTAAATCCCTTAACCCTAACTCCCTAAATCCATAAACCCCAAACCCAAATGAGCCACTGTCTAAACTCCTAGTATCCCCCTGAATAACCCTTATGATATTCCCCTATATAATCCCCCATATAACTCCCCTTTTAGGAGTTATGACTATAGCCCACGCGACAATTTTGCACAGGAACTCCGAATGGCTGTTCGGGAGCTCGGATGGGCTTGGAGCCGAGACTTTCTTCTCTTTGCCTTTACCTTTAGGGTTATTTGGGCTTTATAGGGTTTTTGATAGGGTTATACAGGGTTTATATAGGGTTTATATAGGGTTTATATGGGGTTATACAGGGTTTATATAGGGTTATATGGGTTTTTTAGAGTTTAGGGTTCGGGGTTAGGTTTTAGGGGTTAGGGTTTTGGGGTTAGGGTGTAGGATGGAGTATTCAGGGTTTAGGGTTTAAGGTTCACTCTTAGTTTCCAAGGTTCACAACGTCTATCACTGGTAGTTACATATGAGCTATAGTCTAAACTCCTTATAGCAGTTTATTTAGGGGATTATATAGTGAAGCGGCATACTAGGAGTTTAGACTATAGTTGCATATGGAAGTTGCCAAAGATGAGGGGTACCGTCCTCAGGGTCTGCAGAACCCCAGACCTATCCGACCGAAACCCTAAAACCTTGGGTACTGCCCCCCTCAGTAACAGTTGGATAAAAAATATATTATGGTTATATATGGCCCTTAATAGGACCCCTAATATAGTCTGTTACTGGGTGGGAGCAGTACCCAACTAAAACCCTAAACCCTAAACCACTAGCCATGTCCCGTCGCCGCAAGAGCTGCAGCTGGGAGCCAAGTTTGAGACCCTCGAAGCGAGCCTTAAGGGGGGGGGAAGGGGGGTTAAGGTTTAAGGGCTTAGGGTTTTAGGGTTTTAGGGTTTAGGGTTTTAGGGTTTAGGGTTTGGGGTTTAAAGTTTTCAGCAGCAACTCCCAGAATCTAGAAACCCTATTGAGGGACAATGGACATGCGAGCCCTTCTCGTGGTTTAGTACAATCCCTAAAAGAGTCCTACTAAGGAGCACATGCCCATTAAACGATGTAGGACGTTTTAACTGCAGCTCATATGTAGATCCAAGTGTGTACGAGGCGCAGGACGGTCTAAAGTGATGCGTGGCCCCATCAAAAATCACCTCTGGGTCTGTTGATGGGCTGCTGTTAAGGGTTTAGGGTTTGGGGTTTAGGGGTTTAGGGTTGAGGGTTCAACTTACCATGATGGAACATCAACAGAAAATGAGAAGAGAAGACTTGGGTGATGTAGGCGTTAAAGAACAGCGTGCTGAGGAGCTCAAAATAGACTTACCATGATGTGATACAGATACTAAACCCTCAACCCTAAACCCTCAACCCTAAACCCTAAACCCTAAGCCCTAAACCCTAAACCCTAAACCCTAAGCCCTAAACCCTAAACCCTAAACCCTAAGCCCTTAGCCTGGACAGCAAGGATGTTTTGTCATCCCAAGGATCCCCTGGACTCTGCTAAAGTACTTTCCAAAAAGTGTGCCAACAAGCTTGCGGCTACAACATCTTCATTATGGGTTCAACTAATACCCCCCCTCTATACTACCCCCCCTAGGTACCCCCTTAATAAGGTTATCCCACCCCTCTATACTACCCCCCTAGATACCCCATTAATTAAGGTTATCTAGGGATAATTAGGCTTAATTAAGGTAAATTGAGGGGGAACCTAGGGGGGGTAGTATAGAGGGGGATAGTAGGGGAACCCATGACTTCAGAATGGGGTTTTGGGGAAGCCTCCTGGACATGGGTCTAAGGGCTTAGGGTGCAAGGGCTTATTATACATATATATATATATCCCTATAATTCCTGATAAGCCCTATTAAGCCTTTTCAAAACCGCTTAAACTCCCCTAGACCCGAAACTCTACACCCTGGCCCTGGTTTTTGAACCCCCCAAACTGCTGCAAGGATACTAAGCAGGACGTGTTGGACCGATGGGCCCGTGCTTAGCTGAGCTATTGGATGCACAGGGTTAAGGGTTTAGGGTATAGGGTTTATGGTTTAAGGTTTAGGGTTTAAGGTTTAGGGTTTCAGGTTTAGGCTTGAAGGTTGAGGTTTGAAGGTTTGGGCCTCAGGTTGGGGGTTTAACGGTTAGGATTTGAGGTTCAGGGTTTCAGGTGTAGGGTTGAGTGATGGTTAGACCCCAAGAGTTACCAAAGTGGAGAGTCAAATGGAAAAAAATATCAAACAAAATGGAAATTGGATAAACCCTAAACCCCACACCCTAAATCCTAAACCGCGGTTGGATGCTGCAGGGGTTGGGAGCTTCATGGTACTACTGTTGATAATACAACTCCTACATGACCTTCATATACTGGTCTACCACAGTTCCCAAGGTATCCCTAGGAGGTGCCTAGGGTCAAGCGGGGAACCCTAAGCGCTATAGATTGGGCACTGCTCCCACACTTTAATAGTTGGATTCTATAGCGTAGTTAATAGTTATATATATATACAGCCCTTAATATAGCACCTAGTATAGACTGGCACATCCTAAGCCCTGACCTGAATCCTAGACCCCATGAACCTTCAACCCTAAACCCTACATAAAGACCATACCATGGCCGCCTTTTGGGGCAGATTCGCTGGAACAAAGTTCTCTTTGTTTGTGGGGTTGCTACCCTCCCCCAAACTAAAACGATCTGGAGTCTAAACTTTTTGTGGGGGGGTGGCTATTATATATAGACGATTATATAGCTAACTGTTCTATGGTTCGTAACGGGGATACTTGGAGTTTAGACGATAGCTCCCATGGATCCCCCAAGAGCGCCCCAGAGAAGCAGCTGTCCTTTTCAAAGGGGCTAAACTCTAAACCCTAAACCCTAAACCGTTAGTTGGCAGAGGGTCAGTATTTTCAACCAGACCTGCTCCACTGGACTGCATCTGGGGGCCTTTCCAAAATGAGCCATACTCTAAACTCCTAGTATCCCCCTTAATAGCCCTTATAGTGGTCCCCTAGATAATCCCCTATATAAACCCCCTTTAAGGAGTTTAGACTATAGCTCATATGAAGCTCAGTATGCTCTCCCAAAAGGCCATGCCGGCCTCAAGAACCATTCTTGTTATGAAGGGTTTAGGGTTTAGGGGGTTTAGGGGTTTAGGGGGTTTAGGGGGTTTAGGGTTTAGGGAAGTCCCAAATCCCAGGCCCTAAGCCCTAAACCCGAAACTGCCTGGCAACGAAGATCAGAGACGCCGGCTTTGTGGTTCATGGGGCAGGAAGTCAGAAAAATGGGCTGCAGATATGTCTAAACTCCTTAAGGGGGGTTTATATAGGGGATTATATAGGGTTTAGGGTTTAGGGTTCAGGGCTTAGGGTTTCGGGTTTAGGGTACTACGCGACCACAAGAACATGATGAGAAGCTGACTGGCTCACACCAGGGGTTTCAAGTTTGCATGCCACCTTGCCCAAAACCCTAAACCGAGCAGTTTAGGGTTCAAGGCCTAGGGTTCAAACTAGTATAGAATCCATATAGTCCCCTCTTCGAAGGACAGTAATCTATGTAGGTTCCATGCTAGTTTAGGGAAGGATAGTGCCTAGGGTGGCCCTCTGGACTTCGCGGTTTAGGGTTGAGGTTGGGTACTGCCCCCCACCCAGTAACAGTCTATATTAGTGGTCCTATTAAGGGCTATATATAGCCATATTATAATTATTATCCAACTGTTACTGAGGGGGGCAGTACCCAAGGTTGAGGGTTTAGGGATTAGCTGTTACAACATGTGAACATAAGTTATCGAAGACTTCACACCTTAGCCTTAACCTTATCAATATCCTGCTTGCCGGGCCGAGGCATGTCGCGATAGCCTTGTGTAGCTGTAAATTGCGGATCCCCAAATGACATTCCGCCTGGAACACAACTTGACGAAAGAGTCTGTGAAGGCGGCCGAACCAAGCGAGACTGGACTTGAGGCACCAGAATGCTACTTTGTGGTGCTCAGTGTACCAGGCTAGGGGAGCACCCAAACCGGAGGAAGTCGGGCTTGAGATCGTCAACGCCGTGCAGATTGCAGGAGTATCTTTCGTTACATTAACCTGATGTAACATGAGCAGCTTTTTACATTACCCGTCCCGCGCGGAATCCCGAACCTTTTGTGTAACAAGAAGAAACCTAATGTTTGCCCAAGGTTAACCTTAGGAAAGTTCCTTCAAACTGGACGGCGGACACTTAAAATTCGTTCCTTGTCAGCTTGGCCATGCAATTTTGAAAAGCTCCTGTGGCTGTCTGCTTGCTGGCAGCTCCAAGGTGTGGGCGGAAACCCTGAACCTTAAACCCTAAACCTCTAAACCTTAGACCTTCAGCCGTAAACCCTAAAACCCTCAACCCTAAACCCTAATACCCTAAACCCTGAGACCCCTAAACCCTAAAACCCTAAACCCTAAACCCCCCCCCTTTGTCCAAGGTGTGGGCGGAAATCAGGGCCTGAACTTGGATATGTTCAAGAACTTGATTGCCTGGCACTGAGCAGACCTAGGGTGACCTTTTTGCGGTTTAGGGATTAGGGTTCAGAGTTTAGGGTTGGTTGAGGGGCAGGGAATGGAGGAGCGTATCCTGATAGTAGTAAATCACATTCATACAATAGTTTCAATAGAATGCCGAATAATAACCAACAACTTAAAACCCAAACCCCAAAACCCCGTGTATTTCTACAAGCCCAAGGCATCCTCCATTTGTTTTTCCGTTTGATTTGGCTCTCGACTTTGGGAGGAATATCCCCTATATTCCGACTGACAACTAGCAACTTGGGGGCTAAGGGATTTTTGGCTGGATACTGCCTCCACTCTAGAACTGCCCAGTTCTAGTGTAACCTATGGTGATACCAAGGTTCTCATAAGACCCCTATGTAACCTACCTAAGCCCTAAACCCAAAACCCCAGACCTATGTATGACGGTTATAGGGCCGAGGGCTGGGGTAGTCTGGAAAGGTTTGCTGGTTCATGCTAGACCTATTTAGATAGCATATTTCCCAGGTTTTTTGATACAAAAGCGCAATGAGTCATGCAGAAGTAAGGGCCTTAAATCCTCTAGCCTAAGTTGTGGACCTTTGACCCTCCCTAAACCCTAAACCCTAAACCCCAAGCCGTGAGCCCTAAAGGAGCCTAGCGGGAGGCTGCAGGATCCGGGTTCAGGTATTCGGGTTTATCAGGTTTAGGGTTTAGGGTTTATAGGGTTTAGGGTTTATAGGTATTCGGGTTCTAGGATCCCCCCTTTGCCCCTTTTTATCTGAGGGTCTCCTTATTAAAATTGAATATTAGGAAAAAGGGTACCCTTATTATTAAGGGGTTACTGGGGAACCTAGGGTTTATGAGGTGGGTCGATTTTCTGCCCCTTTGGGCGGTGACATAGCCCTCATCTCGCTGGGGCTTAGTCAGGAATAAGGGATTATGTTACCCGGGAGTTCTACATCGATTATTTCCCCTTATCGCCCCCTAGGCCCCCTAAATTACTGGACCACCTAGGATTTCAGGCGCTTAAGGTGGTGCAAGATCTCCTCCGTCTACAGAAAATATCTTTGTACCGAGGGCCCACTGGTTTCCGTATATAACTACTAATTTCTGAAAACCACCAAATCCTATTTAGGTTGAGGCCTGGGACTGCTGGAGTACATCTTTATGTCTCCGGGCAGATGGCCGGGCAGAAGGACCACAACAAGTTCAGGTTAGGGTGTAGGCAGAGACTTGTTTACAGCTGTTTAGGGTTTAGGGTCCTGCCCTATGTAGTTGAGAAGATGAAACTATAGAGGGCTTATGGGATCACATGGCTAGAACAGCTAGAGCCCCTTCCGTGCCAAGGACGTTTCCTCCCCCAATTATCTGAGTTCCCCTTCTGCTAGCAACAGCAGCATCGAATCCTTGCAAAGATTGTCAGAGGTAGCGGGGCGTCCCTATACAAATCATACACGCTGACATCAGAGCCATCACTATGTAGTGTTGCAGTATCGTGTTTGCTGCCACTCACCTCCAAACCCACAACCCTAAACCCAAACATGCATGGATACCCTAAGCCCTACTCGTTCCATCCCTGAACCCACACCCCTAACCCCACCGCAAGCACGTAGGCCCTACACCGTTCTGTGCCATACCTACACCTTGGACATCAAGCCTTGCTATGATGATCCTTGGTATGTCAACCCTACACTCCAGGCCCTGCAAAGGAACCAACCTCCCACTTTTCAACAAACAAGCTAAACCTCTAAACCCATAATCCCAAACCCAAGACCCCAAACCCTAATCCCTAATCCCCAAAGCCCCAAACCCCAAACCCTAATCCCTAATCCCCAAAGCCAATACACAAAAAGAAGCCCAAACCCTAAACCCAACCCCCAAACCATACCCAAAGGCCAGTGGCAAACTGGGCAAGAAGACCTTCAAGCCCATCGTAGGGAAGGCCAGCGAGGCATCGGGTGCACGCGTGTGGTTTAGGGCCTATATAGGGTCATATGGGGTTATGTGGAGTTATATAAGGCTATACAGGGCTATATGGGTGTTTTAGGTTTATGTGGAGTTATATAGGGTTATACAGGTTTAGGGCTTAGGGTTTAGGGCTTATAAAGGGGTTATATGAGCTACAGTCAATACTCCTTAAAGGGGGTTATACAGGGGAGTCTTATAGGGCTTATTAAGCGGGATACTTGGAGTTTAGACTAGAACTCATGTAGGTGTTAGGGTGTAGGATGTTGAGTGTTCAGGGATTAGGGTTTGTGGCTTAGGGTTTCGGGATTTTGGGTTCAGGGTTTGGGGCTTCGGGCTTTGGGATTAGATTTAGGTCTTGGGGTTTAGGTTTTAGGGTTTAGGGCTTGGGGTGTAGGGTGTAGGGCTTAGGGTGTAGTGTGGGATTTTGAGGGCTTAGGGCAATTATCCCCAAGAATGGAGAATGAAATAGAAAAGCCATGGACAATTAAATGTACACGCATGGGTAAGAATCATAGAAAGTTTAGGGATCTTACCCCAACAATGGAGAATCGAAGGGAACACATGAGCCAAAGACTAAACTCCTAGTATCCCCCTTCATAACCCCTATAGTAGTTTCCTATATAACCACCTTTAAGGAGTTTAGACTATAGCTCATATGATGGAACATGAACTGGAAAATTGGATTGTGCAGTGGCTTTGGGGTGGTAAGCCATAATTGGGGTTTACATGGGGGCCATATAGGGTCATATAGAGGGAACGGAAAAGAACATGGAAGCTACCATTTTGGTTTGGGGGTTGAAAATTAAGTTTTAAGATTTAGGTTTTGGGATTTAGGGTGTGCGGCTTAGCGTTTGTGCAAGGCGTAGGGTCTACAGTGCTTAGGGGTTTAGGGTTTTGGGGTTTAACAGAATGCATTGGGTTTCGGGCTTGTGTTTGGGTAAAAGATTTGGGGCGGAAGCTCAGGGTCACAGGCTTTAGAGTGGAGGGCTTAGGATCGAGGGTTTAGCTTGCATCTTTGAGCAATCTTTTGCATTGACGATTGTTAGTAGACTGTGGTAATGCAGTCTAGCTTTTGCTGGGGCCATGTGGAGGTCTGATTGTGGCATATCGTGACAGTATACCTTTGATTCGAGAATCTGTGCTGAACACTCAAAGAGACGGTCTCAGATAGACAGAATGGGGGAATAGTTTAGAGTTCAGGGTTTAGGGTGCTTAGGGGCTACTCTGCTTGTGTGGTTCTGTGGGGATGGGGAAGCATGTAGAGAGGGTTATGCGGGGTGATTCTCACAAGCATGGCACGTTGGTACTTGGTACGGTGCCTCCACCCCAAATGCTTGACCCCAAACCCTTAAAACCCTAACCCCAAACCTTAAATCCTAAACTACAAATACTGTTTCGAAGTTAAGTTGTTAAACAGGGGATTCCCCTCTCCCCAAATGTACCCGAAAAGGGGCCAATGCAAGACCCCAAGCAGCAAAGCCCCCAACCCCAAAGCCTCACATGCACAATTACAGGCCCTAAATCCAAAGCCTCAAGCCCCACGCCTCGAATTCCAAGCCCAGGTATAGAAAACTCAAGTGACAACCAGGTAATACGAAGGGCACGAAACTCTGCGTAACCCCGGAACCCTAAACCTGAAGAGGTATGGCACTATAGTATACTAAGTATACTACAGTCATGGAGGTCCTGCGTTTCGTCCTAAACCCCAAACCCTAAACATTATACCCTAAACCCTAACTCCTAGACCCTAAACCCTTGACGACGTGAAAAGGCCGTGAAGGATGACAGGAGGCAGCTCCTTGCCATGGGAGGTGGGCATATGCCAAAAGCCGAGAGCAGATTGTAGAGTAGTTTAGGGGTTAGGGTCTAGGGTGTCCCCTAACAAGATCTAGAAAGTACAACCCCCCCAAACCCTAAACCCGAAGACCTGAACCCTAAACCCCAGGCCCTAACCCCCCCCCCCCCGAATATGGTACCCTACCCTATACTACTGTTGGGTAATTCTTTCGTGCCCTTAGGGAGGATCCTCACAGGGTCTGGGTAGATTGTCCCTCTAAGGGGTTACAGGGCATATGCAAAAGGAAGAAGGCAATGGAAATGACATGGAAGCTGGGTCAAATAGGGAGTTTCTAGGGATTGCACACTGAAGGGGCCTAAATACTTATAGTAGTTTCCATTGTCTTTTCATTGATCCCTACATAATCCCCTTACCAATGTTCTTTTCCCAGCTCCTTTGAAATGCTTCTGGTTTAGGGTTTAAGGATTTAGGGCTGAAGCATTTAGGGTTTAGTCTTTAGGGTTTAGGGCACGATTCCAGAAATTCTTCTGATTTTGGCCCCTACGGTATAATAGGGGTTCTATGGCTAGATACAGGGTTTACCCTCCCGTAAGTCCATGCAACCCCAAGACGAGCTGAACAAAGACATACTGCCTGTTCGAAATAGGGCCGGTGCTGCTACGGTAGAGAACCCCTGAACTGAGGATCCTTGATGTTTTTTGGGATACGGCTTTCTGTATGTTGTTGCAACAGGTATCCCTTTTCCTCGCGGAATAGTGGTGAAATTTCGGGTAAAGATTGAGTTTTCTTCAAGAGCGAGGAAAGTGTGTTCCAGTACCCTTTTGTCATTAAGAAGCCTGAAGATCAATACAATATTCTGATATCCCCTTTTGATATCGGTACAGGGCAGCTCGAACAGACTGCAGCTTATGAGCCCTTGACCCAATGACCCAATTTCAATGCCGAGTTTGCGGGTCTGCGTGATTGGAAATCCCAGGCAGCACTCGACAACAGTGTTCCACCTTCATGTCCATAGGAATTCCATCAAGACACTTCAGCGCTTGGGTTTACATGCAAAACCTTAAGCCCTAAACCCTAAGCCCACATGTTCCCCTAACTTGAGGGTGCCCACCTGACAATGCTGGGATATGGGCTGGGTCTGTCATAGAGATGGGTCATGCGGGGCTCAGCTCAATCCTGAACCCTTTCTTGAATCCCTGAACCACAAATCCCTGAAGTAAAGGCTAAACATGCGGACCATCAGTAGCCCCTACCCCAAGAGCTTGAAAGAGGGAAAAGAAGCATAACACATCCAATCTCCATTTTCCAACTTGTTGACCTTCGCCGTAAACCCCTCAACTAAATCCCCTAAACCCAACAGTGATTGCCACTTTGAGCCAGGTGCCGCGCCTCAGTTTACTCAACGACAAAGGCTGGCGGCCAGAAATGGCCTGAGGGAGATTCCTAAAGGGATTTGGGGTTTAGGATTTAGGGCTTAAATTTAGGCTGCGGGGGACAGGGCTCGAACAAGTTTAGGGTTGAGGGGCCCCAACAGGTCAGACCTTCTATGTTTACCCTCTGGGTCCTTCTAAGGGGGGTCTGTTCAATTTAGGGTCCCCTGGAAAGTTACCCTGAGTGAACGGCTTGTTGTGCAATGTAGTGTGCACTTGAGGACGAACCGACTGATAGGCAGTCAAGTTTTCCAAGTGATGCAACATTGTCCTATCTGTTGGGTACTGCCCCCCCTCAGTAACAGTTGGATAATATTTATTATATGGTTATATGTAGCCCTTAATAGGACCCCTAATATAGACTGTTACTGGGGGGGCAGTACCCAACCTATCTGACTTTTTGAGATGACCATCCCTCTGTTGCACATGCCTTCTGATTGTCGGGACTCTACATGGATTTCGTTTGGGTGCCAGGTGGTGAAGGGGTTTTCAGTATTCTGGAATTACCGCAGGGGTTGTGGCCGGAATGGCCACAGTGGCAGCAAACCCTCCTAGGAACAAATCATCTACGTGGGGTTCTGCCCTTTTGATTATATCTACAATGAAACTATATACAGCCCCTGCTATTCCCCCATTTTATAGACTGCTACTGAGCGGGGGCAGTGCCCAAGATGTTCGTGATCCATTTTGGTACTGCAAGCGGAGCGATTTTGTTGGAGAGGAGGGGGTGGTTGCTCATGGTAGGTGAGCACGGGGAATGCGAGCCAATCACTAAGGACCCATACCCCCAAAAGGGATCCTAAACATCAGGTGCTCTAGAGCCATATCAGGAATTTTATGCTGTAGTCTCCAGTTGTTTTTTTTTTTTTGGTTTGTGTCTTTTTCTATAAGAGTACAACGCTGAGGAATTATCAGGAGTAGTTTTGCAGTAGACGTCTAGGGGAAAGGGATGACGAAGGTTGCTGTATACCGGTTGGTTATGCACAGATCCCCCCAGGGTTTAAGGGAATTCTCTTCCACTTGAGCGTGCTCTGGCAGCTACAAAAATGCCATGCGTCTCTGTACAAGCTCAGAATCCTATAGTCCCCCATAAGTAGGTAGAATATGGTTTTGGGAGTATTATAAGAAGATCCCCGTATACCCCGTATTCTAGCTACTTAAGGGGGACTATAAGTCTACACGCACAGCCATCAAGCATGGAATAGGCGCCCATGAACCTCAGCACCTTGAAAAGGCAGGGCCGACGTGGAGCATTGATCCCGGGGCAGGACCAGGCGACTTTGAGGGTTCAGGTTTAGGGTTTAGGGGTTAAGGGTTTAGGGGTTTAGGGTTTTATAGAGTTGCTGCAAGTTCGGTTTTAGGGCTTAGGGCTTACAGTACCCATGGGTAGGGCATAGGGCTTGAATAGGGCTCAGGGTTTAGGGCTTAGGGCATCAGGTTTAGGGTTGAGGGCATAAGGTTTAGGGTTTTGGGCATAGGGTTTAGGGTTTAGGATTAGGATTAAGGGCAAAGGATTCGGGGTTTAGGGCTTAGGGCTTCGGGTTTAGGGCTTAGGGCTTCGGGTTTAGGGATTACGATGTTGGGTTTAGTTCGTGGATGGGGTCATTGACCGTTGGGTTCCTTCTCCTCACGCAATCCCTCAAAGGGACCTTATACATTCCCAGGTTTCCCAAGGTTACCATCCAGTTTGAGAAACTCTGTGCAAGGAATTCTGTAGGGGTTGCATCCTGCTGCTAGACCTCTCAGTCAGGAGCATTGCCGAGCTGCGTTTTACCCCCCAAATTGTCGCTACCAAGGGGTGCTGCCAGAGCAAGGCATGGGTCATAGAGGGAACATGCGAAATCTAGGGAGCCTGGGAAAACTCGTCTCCGGCAGTTGTGTGAGGTATAGCGTACCTACGAGCTATAAGGCATACATACACGTTGTACTATTCATTCATCACGATTTGATGGTTTGATGACTGTTTGTTGTAGAATAGTGGTTTCTCAAAGTTGTGGCTTCTTACCCTTCCTTAGCTGGGAATTGGGGAGAGTAGTCCCCATCCAAGCACACGTGAGCTGCGGGAGGGAAGGCTTCCGGTATTGAAGCTGACCATTCTCTAAGGGTCCAAGGACCCAAATAATAGGGTTTTAGGGCCCAAATACCATTAATATTATGGTACTTGAGCCCTAAAACCCTATTATTTGGGTCCTTGGACCCTTAGGTACTTGAGCCCTAAAACCCTATTATTTGGGTCCTTGGACCCTTGGGATTCTTCTTTGAGATGTAGCATGTGGGTGTTCACTGGATCAATGTTAGGGATCCTTCACTTTTTGCGGTATGGGATTCCTGAAATTTATGTAAACAGGATCCTTTTTGCTTCCTAGGGTAATGTTCATGTGGGCTAAGTTCAGGTGTAAGGTTCAGGATTTAGAATGTCTAGGGTTAGGCTTTGGGGCTTAGGCTTTCGAACGCGGTGTGAGCTCAACTTTCCCGCATAGCCCCTAAACCCTAAACCCTAGCCCTTGAGCCCGAGGGCCCGGTTAAGTAGATGGAAGGGAGAGGATCCAGGTACAGAATCACGCCTTGCTCAGCCTTTGTGGTCCTACGGGGGATGGAAGAAATCCTGCACCACCTAAGACACCCATAACATGGTACTTCCTCGGGTTAGGGTATATAGGGCGGTGCAAGCTTTCGTCCATGGACACTCTCCTATATAGGGCAGTGCAATATTTCCTCCATGCACAGTGTCTCCTTCAGGATGCAGTTCCTAGTGTGTATGTGTATATGCCCCTAGGGTCCAAGGGCTTCAGGTCCCAGATATAAACCCTAAACGCTAAAGCCCGAAACCCTAAAGGCCTACACCCTAAACCCTAAAGCCCTACACCCTAAACCCTAAAGGCCTATACCCTAAACCCTAAAGCCCTAAACCCTATCGACCCTTAGGGTGCTGTACTTTAGCCCCCGGTCTTTGTAGCCGCACTTTTTCCGGATTTAGGGTTCACTGCCTGTACCTCTTAGGCCCTGAAGTCTAAAGGTCCCTAAGACAAGAACTTTAGATCCTAGACCCTAAGCCCTAAACCCCTCAGCC
>CAJNIZ010002933.1:10578-24829 GCA_905231905.1 Symbiodinium pilosum | reverse complement strand
ATGCCACAAGAATGTACCGTCACGAACGTAACCGGCGCCTACTACTACTACTACTACTACTACTACTACTGCTACTACGACGACGACGACGACGACGACGACTACAACAACAATCAACACCGCGAGTGCAGACCTCCATGCGCTCCTCAGCTTGCTTCGTCACGTCCTCGGGCCCACATGCGCACAGCTAACAGCGGCGAAATTGAACATTTACCACTACGAGAATGACAAGAATTCCAACAGCCAGCGTTTATCATGTGCTTGTGACAAGGAAAAATCTAAGCGTTCTGCCATGATTGCTCAAATTGTTCCCACAAAGCCCACGCCTCCAAGAACTAAAGCAGGCGAGAGGCCATAGGCCCATGCTCGCCTTTCTGTATGAAGATAGTATGGGCTTCGTCATCATCCACATGGCCTTGTAACTTGCACCTCAGACAGCTGATGTAGCTGTAACGTGCATCATCTGCATCCTAGACCGCCAAACCATTCTTGCGTCAAATCTTCGAAGAATCATCACATGCCGCTCTGTTCGCAAACACCATTGTCGCAGTCAAGTGTCTCTTGTGTCAGCTTCCATATCGGATTGTCTCCCAGTCCCTGCACCCAATTTGCTCCTGACTGCCAACATAAGCACTTCATGTAAGCCTTTCGAAGCTCACAGCGAAAGAAGAAGAGAGGCAGTCAACACATAGTCAACACATCTAGCTCGACAAGTATATTGGATGTGATAGGGATTCAAGTACATGAAATTTATCCCGAATGCTTTCATATGACCCTGTTTCATCCCTGCAACACAGCACAAATGTGGCAGTTGATGGTCGGGTCCTTCCTCCACTCTGCGGCCACAGAAATCCCTGCTACGAAGGCGGCCTTCAGCAACATCAGTTTCCGTTGTCATAGATCTGCACATCCCTCTGAACTGGGATCCCACAAGACCCTCTGAAGGAAATCCTCGTGAGGGAGCCGCGATTTCAATTGACCACCAATCCGCCCCAAATGCCCCAAGCACTCTCTTGAAGCCAAGGGCAAGGCCCCCCAGCTTGGAGCAGGCTTCCAGCAGCACGCAGCGATGCGACGTCGCAAGGTGCTTCTGCCAGGATAGGCTACATGAGCTGTAGTCTATACAGGTTTTCTTTTAAGGGTTCAGGGGTGAAAGCTCCTTAAAGGCGGCTATATAGGTCAGTACATAGGGGACTA
Organism: Symbiodinium pilosum; assembly: GCA_905231905.1. Taxonomy (NCBI): domain Eukaryota; class Dinophyceae; order Suessiales; family Symbiodiniaceae; genus Symbiodinium; species Symbiodinium pilosum. The sequence continues at coordinate 23,632 of CAJNIZ010002933.1, read as the reverse complement.
TTCTCGGGCTTGTTAAGGGGGATACTGGGAGTTTGGACTATAGCTCACATGAGGCCATAATGAATGGCCATGGCTGACAATTGGCTCTTGTAATCTTTGTGAACCGACCTATTTAGCCTGTTCTGCCACAAAGCTGGTATGCACCATCCTAAAAAATCCCAACTTCTGAGAACAAAGTGTCCTTCTACAGTGACCATGACAAGAAAATCCCAAACTCCCAGGCGTGCCAGCGCAGTCAAACCAGCCAGTCCACCACCTGCCCGGGAGCAAATTCATCAAATGAAATCATTTAATCTTATATATTGAAATAATGATATAGTAACATAGTACGTAGTACATATATATGCATGTATATATACGTATAGAAATAAACCATAAACCCTGCATCGCCATCACGATCATCAAGGGCATTCGCGCTTGCGCATCGAGAGCCTATGATGCAAACATCGACCAAATTATCATCAACGAAGGAGGCGCCAGCCATGAAAGCATGCTACAGCAGTAGAGGCTAGGAGCATGGTATCCCCACATCATGTTTTAACTGCTTGCGCTTCTGCAATACGTTCACTCGTCAGGACTGCCAGCCTACGAAGTCTATAGCGCGGGTATGCCGCCGCTTCTACTTGTGTCTTATCCTGCTCTACGGTGTCCTATCGTGCCCTGTGAGCCAGGCTCCCTCCAAAGGAAGCACGGATAAACACAGGAAGGTGGATGTGGTGGTGGATCGAAACGTCAGCATAATAGCAGATAAACAGCAGCTCCATGGATGTTAGGCTGACTAGCCGCTTTCAATCGACGCTCATCTGTCAAGAAACGCAAACCAACCTGCCTCCCTGACTCCAAGAGGCGTAAGGCCCTGGCGCTCTGTCTTGGCGTAGGCCAGCAAGGAGGACCCTGTGACTTTCGTAAGGCTGTCTATCATTGAGCCTGCCCAGAAACTTCGAGACTATAGGCAGACGGCGTGACACCAGCTGGAAACCATGTGTCAAGCAAGCTGATGGCGCCTTGCACCTCCATTAGCCACTTCTCCACGTTTCCCTTCCTGGGCGTTGCGGACAGTACTTCAAAAAGCTGTGTTGGTCACCACTGAGGCATGAGCTTCTCTCCCTCCACTACATTGACAGGCTGCGCAAACTCCACGACCTCACCTTCCACGGACCTCGGCTACAACTGGTTCGCAAAACATCTTTGCTGCGCGGCAACGGAAGCAGCAGCTGCAAAGCTTTGAAGGCTTAGTTTCACACGACATCGCTTCGATGATCTCATTTGTGCTGTTGAAGCGGACTCTGCTAATACCTAGGCTGAGTCTGGCAGATGCAGCTGGCTCCCCTAATTGGTGTGTCTCCATCTTCTTTATGTTTAAGCTTCTCATTCAAGGGACCAAAAATCTGTAGACCGTTCTTCTCCCCCAGATTCTATTGCTTCAAACATCAAACACAGCTTGTCTTAAGAATGTCCATCTCGGACTTGGCCATCAGCCTTCGAAGCACTTTCCCATGTGCGGCTGCACCTCGAATCAATGGATGTTCGTTCAAAAGCTATGTTCTCTTAGCTTAAAAGCGGCCAGGAAAGAGCTATGACGGATAATCAAGGGTGGGAATCGCGGAGCAAAGTATGTAGCTCTGAGATCCACGCAGCGGTTGGGTCTTTTGTCTGTGACAAGATCATCAGCAGCTCTTCCTTCCAAAAGAAAGATCATGAGACCACACCACGGCCATTCTCGACAACAATATGTGGAAGTTTCCCTAAATTACTGTTCCCAAAATGGGGGAAATTTATATAGGGCCCTGTATTATAAAAGGAACCTCAATATAGGAGCCCGTATTGACAGTAATTTAGGACAATCCCCATGTGTACAACTACGCAGCCCGCGGTCGCTCGAGAGGAAGAAGAAGCGAGGAAATGCCACGCGCTTTGTATCCAGGTAGTCATTCAAACCTGCCACGAACTACTCACATCTTGTGATAGGATTGCCTCTAAGGCCGCGCATACTTCCGCCCAGCTACGACAGCAGTACAAAAATGAACTACCTCGAGCATGAGCCCAATCATGAAAGTGCTGGGCAAACCCGGGGCCTTTCTGGATAGCGTCTAGCTTCTTGTTGGCATCAATGAAGCTCGCGAGAAGATTCTCAATCTCTGAGACCTCACAAAAAAAATAGTGGATTCCAGGCACGAGCTGCCTGTTACGAGGGCTTACTTCCCTGCATCGAGGGCCACACATCCAAGACGTTGGGGTTTTCAGCCACAGACTCCATTGTAGTTCGCCAAAGCATGTTGACCTGCTCAGAGACTCTACAACGTCTGCCACCGCAGGAAACGCATCCAAGACCTGCTGGAATCTCTTTGCTTCATTGGGAAGCTGCTTCTGGATGTCGTCTGAGCTGAAGATGGGCCTGGAAAGGCACTAATGCAGACTTTGTTTATGGACGATAACCACTCCATTACACGTACAACCAGGATCCTGAAACTGCGAAAAATGCTGCGTTGAAACAAATGCTGAGATCGCTGGGTGCTGCGCTCAAGGTACAGCCATGAGCGCTGCATGGCTAGCCACTGCTCCAGCAAGTCTTGGATGTAGGTGAGCTTCAACAGCCAGTCCTTTCAGCCGAAACCGATGAAAGTCAAGGTTACCTGTCTCTGTTCCCGTCAGCGAGCCGTGCAACTGCACAGGACTTGTCCTTGACTTCCTTCTCTATCGGTTCCACCTTACAGGTTTGCTGCAAGTCTCTTGAGAACGGCTGCATATTGCAAGGAACTTCTGCTTGAACACCTAGAGCCAGGGCTACGTGAACATCCAAGCCATGCGAAGGCTCTCTACTCAATCAACCGTCATCAACTTGATACCCAACAAATCTCACATCAAATGAAGAGCTTTAAATTATCGTGGCTGCGTTGTTCCGCACTACACGCCTCCGCGCCTTGAACCTCTGATCTTACACTGGAACAGTAAGTCAATAAATGAACTCAACCAACTCAATCTTAAATCACTGAAACCTATCCGGCATCTGGATCTCCGCAGCTTCAAAACTTTCATATACGTGGCCATGTCGCAGTGGACTTGTCATCCCACACCGGACGTTTTGCATTCGGATGAGCTTGGCTAAACACCGTCATCCCGCTTCGACCCGCATGTGCCCTAGTACCAAGAAACCCCTTGTCGAACTCCTAGCATCCCCGTTAATAAGGCCTGTAATACTACCCTTCAAGGAATTTATGCCGCATGATTCTCAGTCCCATGAGCTCACCTTGCTCTGGGCTTCCGCATTTGTACAGTGTTCCCGTAGTTCTTCTACTGCTAGTTCTTCCACCACTCCTTCTCCTGCCACTGCTACCTCTGCTATCACCATGATGACGACGATGACGACGATGACGACCACGACAGGGGAGGCGGCTGCGGCTGCTGCTGCTGCTGCTGAGCGCCACGCGAATGGAGAGCCACGAATACCCATTGCTTTGACGATGTGGTCATCAAGTACCGCCTGAACTGCGTCGGACAAAGTTCAAATTACGCACAATGTTGCAGCCAAGAAGACTCTACAGCCAATGCCGTGAACTGCCTGAATCTCGTCGATCCCTCTGACCATATGCGTACCCGCTTTATGAGGGACGAGGCCGAACTCGATAGGACGCCACCTCGGGTTGTGCTGCTGAGTAAGCCACGCCAGTTGTTTGATGGTCGGGTCCTAATCTGTGTTCCCCGCAAACTCGACACCAAACATGTAAATATATATGCATATAATGTATACTCAGCAATATACAGTCAGAGAAAACCCATAGCAAAACCATGCCTCATATGACATGCACAAAATGTGGGATGCACGGGTCACATCCATCCAGACCCTCTGTTGGAACAACTCAGATACTGAGGAGCTGGCTCCTTCTTCATTGTAGCCAAGGCTGTCTTGAGGCCGTGCTCTTTCTGAGCCTCGCGACATTGGGTTTCCAGCATCAGGCTTTGAGTTTACCAGCCTGCTGGTAGCCTACCCTTTGCCTGGTGGTTTGCTAAAGGTAAGGTGCTTTGCAGCTCCTGTGGCTGACCTGCCTTGTGTCGATGCTTCTGAATTGAGAGTAGACCCAGGAAGCAGACAAAAGAGTTCAGTGGGCCCTGCAGCCTGCCTACATGCACACAGCCCATCCAAACTGATCACAAGAATGCCCTACGGGCCTTGACACTAATGCGCTCGAGGGTGTCGATGTGGTCTAGGATACCCACATCCAGCATCTGCTGCAGGGTAATACCATCCTGAAAGCAGGGAAACTTCTACATGATCGGCAGCAAACAAGCAAAGACTACAGAATGAACAACAACTGCATCCAGAAGTCACAGCGATAAAGACTATTTCATGAAGACATCCACAACTGCACGCGTCTCTTACCAGGAACAGAGCTGGTCAACGCAGAACTACAAACTGACAGGGCCTCCATGTCCATATCCATCTTGAGCTCCTCGAAGAGGTCCGAGAAATGCCGTGGTTCAAAGGCCTTTGCTCAGGCGCTCTTAGGAGGCACCCCAAGAACCCATTACCTTACGTCATTACCCTCACAAAGCTTATATAATCCTTCTGTACCCCCTATATGATTAGGTAATCCCCAGTAACCTACATTAAAATGGGTTCTGATGAAGGCATTAAGAGTCCCTCCTAGCGCCCCCAGCAAGCATTTGTAGGTGTTGCTAGCACCGACTGAGCGGGTGGCCTCTTGACACAAAGCCCGAATGACAGGCCTGGTGGCAGTCTCATCCAAGCTTGAGATCTGAGATCTGGAGATGGAAGTTTCTCAAGATTGGAAAGAGGATTTTTCACCTTTCGGCCTTCTTTCTGTAGGCGATATGTCGAAAAAACATCCAGATGTGTTATGCAGCAAGCACTGTGCTAACAGTCACATGCTTGAAGTTACTAGGCAGCCCAGCATGTTGGCGCGGAAGTTCGAGATCTCTTCTCGGAGATCCTGAAAGCATGGAAGGGTTTCGAAGCAACTGCGGCCAGCATCAAAGAATTTTTATAAGGTTGTTATAGGGTTTTGATATCATTGGGGTTATATAGGGTTTATACATTATATTGGGGGTTATCTAGGGATAATGGAAATTGGAAACTACCATAATGGGGTTTAGGGTTTGACCCAATGTATTATAGTAGTTTCCATGTTCTTTTCCATTATACCTATACAACCCCAATATACATGAACAGGTCTCCAAGCCTTTGCCACAGCCAGCGGATTGTCATTGCCTTCAAACTGCTTCATGGTTTTGTAGCTTTCTTTGTACCTGACAATAGCTTCTGGATAAGCGCAGAAGCCTAGCTACCAGCAAGCAGAGCTCTCTGTTTGGCAAAAGCTGGGCTGGGCTTCCCGGCTGTTCTTCCACGACTGCTTCAATTTCTTCGGCAACCAGGCGCTGGACCATGCCCGTAAGCCACTCCTCCTGGGGTGGGGGCATGCGAAGCAAGAAAACCAGAAGAGCGAGAGCCTCCTCACGTCACCCCACAACTCCAACTCTTAAACAAATTTGGTGGTAGCTGGGTAGCTGGCCTCAGAATGCTTGAAGTCAATCGCGCTGGTCCAGAGCTTGTAGTACGGCTCGAAAGCCTGGAACCATGGAGTCAAGGCGAAGGCTGCTCCGGGCTTCCAAAAGCAACTGCAAGCGACAAGCTCTGGTTGCATGATGGGGCCCCGTTCGGGTGGGACCCTGGCAGTCCTCGCTCATGACCTCCACTGCAGAGTAATCAGACACGTCCATGCCTTGGCCGAGCACATGAGCCGCCCGCGGCCCCCGTCAACGATTGAACACAAGACCCGTCAGTGAGCGCAGACACCGTACCACGGCCAAGCGAAGCTGCGAGTAAGCAGTCAAAGCATACTTTGGTGTCAAAGCCTGCCCCAGAAAGATCAAAGGATTGGGTCCGGGCCGAACAGCCGCTCCCTGTCCACGAAACTCTGGACCCGCTCTTTGGCCCGGTCCAGGTTTTCCTGCAGCCCAAAGATGAGAAGGACACGGCTGGACTCATTCCAACTTGCACTAACGAAGCTTTGAAGAGATCGGTGTCTGAGCCCTCCACAAATGACATGAACCAAGAAACAACCAGAAACAAACAAAACTGGCGAGCACCAGGCCCGCAAGGAGTAGATGCGGTGAGCACACTTCATGGCCAAGGAGTAATCGTTCCTTGGTAGACATCCAGCTTGGCCAACCCACTCTCCCTCGGTGCGGTTCATTGCAGACTTGCAGCCCAGCAGCAAGCTCCGAACCCATTCCAGATCCTCCTGGTAGCGGGCCATGTCCCGCTCGTACCTTCATCATAGCTACAGACTAGCCTCATGTGTAAAGCTTCAACCATCATGCGTGGCGAAGTAGAACTGCAGAAACGGTAAGAACAACACTTTTGATCCATTGATAGCATTCGAGTTGCTCTGTCTTCTCTTGGTCCAGCTTTTCCATGAACTTCTGCTTCTGCGAGTCCAAGCTGCGCTCCTGCAAATCAAGGCGCTTTAAGCAGCTCCAAATTTCTGTGCAGCCAAGATTACAGTCTGAGCATCCAGGCCATGAAGCTAAAAGAGATTCACACACCACAACCAGAAACGGAGAGCTCAGAACCGTTCACTGCTCAGCTGCCGACAGAGTCGCCGACATCAATCTGGATTTGAAGCGGCCAGGCAAAGGAGGAGAAGGCACGCTCCACAACCTGTGCTTGAAACGTACATCGACACAGACTACTGGTATGCGCACGGCTCCCATCGCCTGCAAGCTAGAGAACTTTGACGCAAGATGTTTCATCACCTTACCTTGCCGCTAACACTTCTTGACCTAAACCTAATTGAGCACTTGGGATCGATGACCAGTTTCTCCAGTTACGGGGATCGATGTATCAATATCTATGTTTCCGAGAAGTCGAATGTGCCCTACCTTGCTTACGACGTGCGTTCAAACGTGAATTTCCGGTTCCTGTTGCGTTCATCGTCATTCTTGCTAGAATACAGACAGCTGTCTTTATTGATGCCAAGACTTGTCATATACAGCCCCAGCATAATTCTGCATTTCTGTTGGCTTTTGAGATCCCGACAAGCTCCCAAACCCAGTTTGGTATCTTTGAGAATCTAAACCCTGCGTTGCGAGTACCAACAAAAAGGGAGTATCACGGTCCTTTGTGAGGATTCTATCCAAAAAGGCTAGGCCCCACGTGGTGCCTCATTGTCGATCTGAAAGCTGAAGTCCCCAAGCCTTGGCTGTAGTCATTTAGGGGTTTCCCAAAATTAGGGGTACCTTTTGGGGGGTCCCATAATGGGTATACAGTATTTGGTGTCTACATCGGGGTTCCTCTTAATTTGGGAATCTACCATTTGACACTTTAGCAAACACGGTTTGGATCGCAAAGAAATCAAGGTTTAGGGCCTAGGCCTGTTTGAGGTGGTAGGGCTGCAGTGTTCATGCTTCAGGTTTAGGGTCTGCCGCTGAGAGCTTGGAGTTGTGGCTTAGGTTTATATTTACTGCCCGGAGGAAAAACTTAGAAACGTTGCCCAGATTGTGGTGCTGCGAACATCAGTACATTCAATAGCCTCAACATACTGCAAGGCATTGTCACTACACTTCGCAATTTTACATACCCTACCCTGCCTGGCACTACACAGCTTATTCGTATCTGGTAGCTTCCGCGATTGACATTACATGTACATTGTGGACTCCATTCTTTGCTGTTAGACTAAGCACTGACGTCGAATCCACCCTAAAAGAGTCCGTACGTGAAGGTTGAAAGTACGCAACCTGGCTTCAAAAGTTGAACTTCACCGTTGTTGCATGCCGCTGCCACCCCGTTGCATGTGCGCTTCGGCCAATCCTCTGGGAACCCCTAAGACAGGCCTGTCACGAATACTCGTGCACCTGCTGCCGTCCGAGCCACATGTTGATCTGGGTGTGGATGTGTCGCGTGGTCTGCATCAATGGCCTTCAAGGCTGCAAGTAATGGCTTTTGTGTCAGCGACAGTCGTCTGAACCCACAGTGGATGGCTGACAGAAGGGCGCTGACTTTGTCTTGAGCTGCGGCAAGTCGCTCATGAATTGCTTCAGTTTTGCCAGCTCCTGCATGCGTGGCTTCCAGCTTTGACACTGTGTCTGTAAAGACGAACATACATGCGATACGCAACACTTCCATTCGCAACGCACTTCTGGTCCCATCTCCTCCTCGTCTTCGGGATTGGACAGAATGCGTTCATGAGTTTCGTGCCTCAAAGGGCTTCTACCAGGGGCAACGCACAACTTCTGCCAGAGATTGTGACGTACGAGCAGAAATGCCAAACGGCATTCTCGCAAGACTCGCGGGCCTCGATGACCCTGGTACTCTAAGCATCTCTTAGCCAGCTGCCACTCTGTGAGCACTGCTTGCGAGCGTTCCTAGCCAGGACGACGATCCCAACACAACTACTTCTGACATGCACAGCTGCGGTCCTGGATGTTCTGTGCCACGGTCTGCAGGCAACAACCAGCGAGGTGGTACGCCCTCTGAGACATCTGTTGGATGATGTCCTTCGCAAACTACGCTTTTTGAGGCAAGTCAAGGTAGTCGAGACACTGACAGCCCACCGCTGGCCACTCTCACACAAGCGCTTTAGTCGCAACATCGACACCCTGCAAAAAGCCACAAGTCTTGCAGGTACTCTGAACAGCAAAGCGCTCCATGCAGTGCAGCTCGAACAAAGGAAACCTTTCGGGGAACGTTCGCGTTGTGGGGGACAGCAAACAGTGTTGGGAAAAGAAGGTAGCTGATCCTGTACAGACTTCACAAGCCCAAGGGTCGTACATCACGGAGGAAAACTGGCGACCACATACACCACAAAGATCCTCTCAAAAGCACAAGTCTAAGAGCACCACTTCACCACCTCCGTCATCAGCTTTTCAATCTCGGTTCCTGCCTTAAACAAGGATCAAAGCTGGAAAGAAGCAGCACACGCCCTCCTCTGTCTTGGCACGCGGCTTGCAAGTACGCGTCGGTTTTGACCTCAGCAAAGCATGGAAGGAAATGACAGCTGAGCACTTGGCTGGAACATCCAATTATAAGGTGCTGAAGAAGGTCAAAACCAAGGCCCACACACGAACAGCTTCAACGTCCAAGGGGTCTAGGTCAGCTCCTACCTTCGAGGACTAACTCTGCCCATCCTGCCTGTAACTCCAATGGTAGGAGCGCCTCTTCTCGGAAGAGGTAGGCGTACTGTTGGTAGCTTGCCTCACGTGGCTCTTGCATGTAACGAAAGTTGGCAAAGCAACGCATTCCATGACCTGGACTTCGCGCGGTCCATGGAGGCACTCTTCGATGACCTCCGCAGTGGCAGCCTGTCCCGGCTGATGAGCAGCAGCTTCCGCAGATGCTCACAACAAGGAAAGCAAAGCAACAAGCTGAAGCTGTGAAGTTTCTCCACTCCAAGCAACCTAAAGGTGGGTTGGACCCCGTTCCAAAGAACACTCCTCCAGAGTCCTGGCTCCTTGTCGGGAGTCCCGATCGCAAAGAATTAGTTGTGCGAGCAACAGGGAACTCCCAACGTCAACTGTCACATCCAAAAGGCCTTCGCTGCTCGAAGCAACTGAGCTTCGTCTGCTGGCCCGCTCCTGGGTAAAACGCGGCTTCGCGAAAAAAGTGGATCCCTTTGAGATCCGTACCCTCGAGAAAAATACTTCTGCATGTTCGGGGTGTAGAGCGACAATGATCTTGGGGAAGTGCCCAAATTTCAACCAGTTCCTTGCTACAGCTTACTCCTCAGGTTTCTTGGGGCCCGTCATTTCCTTCAGGAAACTTGCTCTGACGCCGCTGCTGCCGCCGTCGGCTGACTGCTGCTTTTTGCTCTGCTGGTGCTGCAGGTACTCCAATGCCATTGCTCCTGCTATTACCATTGCTGTGCTGTGCTGCTGCTCTGCTGCTGCTGCCGCCGCCGCCGCCGCCACCGCCGCCATTGCTATGTCATGGCTACTGCTACTTCTATGCTATTTCCACTGATGCGTACTGGCTGCTAGTGCCCAGACGGACTTCAAGACCCTCCGACTGTTTGAACTCAGGCAAAGGCGAGGAAGGTGCCTCCTCGACCTGCAGATTGGAGGGAAATTTCAAATTTTGTTTTTTTTTCTACCAACACCCTGCTGCACTCATTTCTTGCATCCCGTGCCCATTTCTGCTTAGCATTCCAGGTCTAGCTCCGTCATGCCCCGCAGCTTGCCAGTTGTCACCCCTAGGGTTGGTGTGAAGAGGACCAGTATGTAACGCAGTGAGGAGCCGCTTTGTGCAAGTCAAGGTGGTGCCTTTTGTCATCTTAAGGCATTTGAAAGCCTCATTGAGTGTGACAAGCATCTGCTCGCCCTAGCATTCGTCAGGAGAATTCAAGCCCTCAGAAAACCCTGAAGCGTTACTTAACACCCCAAACCCTCATGCCGCTCTGTAACAGTGTAGCATCATATCTGGAGCTGCGCCTCAGTGGCCTTCCGCGCTTCCTCTTCACGCCGATGGTCGGCCTGGAGCCTTGGACAAAAGACTCGATTCATAGAGTCGTACAGAGAGAAAGATAATAGCCAAAACCAAGATAGAGACGATACTAGTAATTAATACCAAGTAACATACCATAACAAGAATTGCAACGTGGAGACATGCGCATACATATTTACGTAAGTATATACACTGTGTGACTGTGTGTTACCTTCGTGGCAATCAGATTGCTACATCTTTTCCCTGAATGGCAGCCATGATGATATCAGTGGTGTTTACACTAATGCACGTTTACTGAAGGGGTCACGAGGGTGCAGAGTATGGACTTAGTTCAGCACGCGTGGAAAGGTCTGACAACATGGGATCCCCTGACTGTTTCCTCCATGCTCAGCTGTTGGTCCCTGAAAACCCCCAGAAATGGGCCCATTATTCTGAGAAACCCCGCTTCAGAAGGTCCATGACCTTGCTGCAGAATAACACAAGATTCTCGGACGCTTGGGCCGCAACTCGAACATCAGGTGTTGGGGCAGGTTGCAGAAGGGCACCAACTGGCCAGCACAAAGATGCTACAATGGGTGGGGATATTACATATCAGTCGGTGAGAAAACGGATCTCCCCATGTAGACGCTGCATCAAGAAAAAACATATACATATCATTGGGGAATTACCCATCACCGGATGCAAATCCACAAGGAGACGCTCTGTTTTGAAGAGCGAATGCCGCTTATGTGGCAGACGCCAATGTTTGCCGTACGTTTCATTTGCGTTTTGGCTGGCCACCCTACAGCAGCAAATCCCCAGCAAGACGCTGTGTTTTGAAGAGCTGGAAAGAATGCGCAGACATGTCGTTTACTAGGGGATTTTGCATCAGGAGCTCGAGGGAAATCCCGCCTGTAGTAGGGGATGTTACAACAGGAGCGAAATACTGACTTCACTATGAGCTTTTAATTACAACAGGAGTCCAAGGAAAAACATGTAGACGCTGTCACACTCGAGGTCTCCTTAAAGCATATCATCACTGCCAGCTTGGCGACCGCTCCTTGGAGAATTTCAACAAAAAAAATACTGAAAGAGACAAACGCCCCGGAGCTTGCACGAAGCTACAGTAGATGTTCGCTTTGAATTCCGTCTAGGTGGAAATACTATTCCTGAGGAGCCCCAGGCCAACAAAGAGATAGGAAAGTCATTTGAATTGTCCATCCACAACTCTAGAGCGGCAAGCCCCGTTACCGCACACAAGAGGACCCACCTCATACTCTATGCTCATGATTGACGACGTTACCTGCAGGACATGTGGGCACCATGCGCGGTCAGTCTCCTTTGGCAGTGTGAAACACTGTGCAATTACCGTGCAAATGATTAGGCCTTCGTCACATCATCAATCAACTCAAGAATCTTCATCTTGAGGTCGTCCGGATGTGGCGCAATCTGTACCTCTCATGCGCCCGACACTATCACTCTTCCTGCAATCACTAATGCTCCAACATCTGCCGCTCTGCAAAGCAGTCGCAAGCACCAGCCTCGCCATGGACAGCCTCAAGGCTAAGTGTCAGCAGCGGAGTCCTTGGGAACAGGGAAATTTGAGAAGCAAGACAGTCGCATGGTGGTGAGCGCCCCGACGGAAGCGGCTCGTTGATCTTTGGCGTGAAGGAGCTGACAAACTCCACCTCTCTCTGAAGAAGCTAACAGCTGCCAAGGAAGGGTCTGGGAGGTTCCTTTAGAAAAAGATACAAAAAGACATATCTCAGGGCTGTCGGGGACATCCAAGAAACCAACAAACAATAATCAATTCCTTTTGTCTCGGCCATGAACCCTTACTGGCGACAGTCCGAAGATTCGCATCCTGCAAAAGACTCCTGACCAGGGGATTGCCTGAACTCAATTTTGCTGATGAGTAATCGCCACTCTGACTGAGCTAGGAGTAGCTCTTGAATTGACGTGCGATTGCAAAACCCCACATCTAGCAGCATACCCACGGCACGGCAGTCATCGCCAAGTTTTGCCAAGCAGCTGCAAAAAATGCAATTCAGATATTCCATGTAAGAAATCCTGTTGTTCTGCCAACATTTTGAGAAAGAAGAACATCAAAGTATCGTCTAGCATAGCAGTATCATTTGGATCTTTCAATCACTACATTCACCAGTGGCGCATGTGAATCTGCACGCAACCGCAACTCTGAGGCTGCGGCCCAGTCGGTCAAAGACATCTGGACAAACCAGCGCATTTGCGCGGAGAGTATCAAGTCAAACCTTGGTTGGAAAACTAGATGCCTCTCTGTCACAGCGAAAAGCTTTGAACAACAAATGCATCATTGCAACAATCCTGCCTGACTTTCATGTTGAAAGCCCAGACTAGCCCCAAATCCAACACATGCATTGGAATCCATCTGAACAATATTGCAAACACGTTTTGCTGTGGACTCGGAAGGAGGAACTGACAGCTGATCTGCTACAGCCCAAGCTACAAGATCAAGACGCAACAAAACATTCCTCTCCCTCCCATCACCCCCTTCTGTACTTGATTTACAGATTTATTTACAGGTTTGAAGACCAGTGGTGTGCACATCTTGGCCCAGCTATGACACAAGCAAAGACCCGC
>CAJNIZ010002933.1:0-10478 GCA_905231905.1 Symbiodinium pilosum | reverse complement strand
GAGCCCAGCTCAATGCTCAGCCTACATAGGGCTTGTGTAGCTGAGTAAGCTGATCCGTCCACAGGTGGGGTCTAGCCCTGGCAAGCACCAGAATCAAGTCCTCATTTTGGGAGGTTCTCCCTCCCCATGCCCCTTTGGACTGATCAGCAAAGCTGGCCTCAACCGAAAGCTCCTGTGGGGGAGCTTTCATAATTAGGCAAAAGTATGCACCTTGGGAGCTGGCTTTCGCAGGACGCGGTGAAGCGGCTGCCTGTCCACACCCGCTCTGCTGAACAGAACAACTTATCTACGGAGGCCATTACTTACCTGGACGGACTCTTTACCACATCTTGCAGTCTGCAGCCTCAAGTGCTTCTGAGGGTTCTCAATGAAAAAATTATTGACCTCCGACATCTTGTCGAGGACCTCACGCAAGCCAAGTGAACATGGGATCCCTCAACTCTGACTCTTCAAGCAGCCTCCGAAACAATATAGTCTCTCCAGTGACGCTCCAGGATGACTGCAACATCCTGAACCCAAGCTTGCCATGTCGGTGTAACTGAAAAAGCATGGCTTGCTGCGAGCGCCTTCCGGTGTTCCTCCATGTGATGGATGAAGTCCGTTGGAGCAAAAGATCGGAATCTGGGATCCTGAACCTGTGCAAGGGCTCGCCAAAAGCTGAAGAAGTGTCGACAAATTCCAGGCATGCTGAGCTTGAAACCGCCCCGGTCGGACCTGCGAGAATTCTTTACTCTTAGCTCGAGCTGCTTACACAAGCTCAAGGCACGCGTCTTTACAGGGCCTCGAACAGCACCCCGATCGCCAGTCTTCCCACAGCGGGTTGTATCCAGAATCCGGTGGCGGTCGATCTGACGCTGCAGCAAAGGGAGCTGACAGGAACCACAGAATTACTGAGGCCAGAAATGGGATTGGCTGCCTCCTCGCCGAAGCGACGCCACACGGCCATGGTCACAATCTTAGAGAAGGCATAGATTGGCATATCCATGCTCGGCCCTACAGGATAATGTCGTAGAACGATCCCGCCTCGAAATTTTAACCCAAGAACTCTTGGCAGCTTCTTACATTTTGGGCAGCGTATTTCTGGTGCTGTGTTCAGCTACACTGCAGTGCATCAGTCAGCCGTGCACGTCAGCTTGCTTGACCAATGGGCATAGCAGGAGCATCCAGCCGCAGTCCGCCAGTATCGCGTCGGCTCAGCTGTTCAGATTCTTCAGCAGCCTTGCAGCCTGATAATGGAATGCTGGCAGCGTCCACCGTGCTCATCTTGAACATATCCACCATGCGAAGATATACTTGTCCTCGGGCATGAGCCAAGGCTCCTGCTGAAGGATTAGGGTCAGTCCCCATCCTTGGCTTTCTTGTCCTGCATCTTCAGCGCATCCAGTTTTTGGGCAGACCTTCAGCAGCTCACTTCTCATGGCAGGTCTTCTCCGGAGCAACACCCCTGGTGTCGGAAGACGGCCGGCGAACCTTCCACCTGTGGTGGAAGCATTGTGGACAACATGCCTTCACACACATAGCCCATGGCTGATGAGCCCTGACCGGGGCTTTGGCATCAGCACCAGCAACACTGCAAATGCTGCGGCCTGCAGAACAAAGTCTAAGCTCACCTCGCTCTTTACTTCGCATACAGTGCAACGGCTGGGCGCCTGCACACCCAAGCCAAGGATAAACGCTGCACGCCAGCAAACCGTCCCGCGGCAAAAGCTACCTCACAATGGCACTATGCCATCTTCGAATAGTTAATGCAAATCAGGACAAACCAGCCACTTCCTGCTAGATGTTAGCTCTCCTGCCTTCATTCTGAAAGTCAGCTTGTGCATCGTACAAACCGCCAACCTGCAAAGACATGTAGACTCTTGCCCCATTAACCACAGTAAATCACAGCATGTTTTAGCCCCATTTGAATGGGCGGCCGCACCGCGTAGGACATCAGAAGCACAGCCAGCGCTAAGTGGCCCGAGTGGATGTTGAACATGACGCCAACCTGGCGTCAGGTTCTGGCCCTCTGTAAAAACAAAAACTGTTAGTTGATGCGGACACCTGTACCGACGTGCAGCTAACCGCTAGTACAGTTCCAACTGTCGCCAGCAGCGCCGCTTCTTGAAGGATCTTGCATATGTATGTGTGTCGAATCAGTACCTCCTTATGGCCTGTGAATTCTGCTGCAACCGAGATTCATGCGAGCCGTAGAAACGCTTAGAGATGTAGGATGGCATGATCGCCTTGGTCCAACTGCCACAGCAGCCAAAATACAGCACAAGCTGCCTTCCCAAGTAGATATCTGGTCACGACCGTCTCCTAACCTTTTGATTTCTTGCACAATGCTTCCCCCAGTCCTCATTTTGAGTTGTCACCTGAAGTCAGCAGAGAGGCCCAGTTGGAACCATAGGCAGCTGCAATCAGCGCTATTGCTGGTAGCAGCATGGTCGGAATAACCTGTGCACAGGAGCCCAGGTGACATGCTTCACGCAACCTGGCGAAGTTTGAGGTCTTCAACCTGCACTGCCACACAACCTTGGGCAAACTTGCTCAAGACTGTAGCTGCCAGGCCTCCTCTTGCAGGAGACAAAGAGCGAGCGAGGCCAGGATGGCCGCAACGGTGCTTAGGAGCAGGTGGTCGGACCGATAGATGCCTCGTCCAACCGACAGAAACATGCACTGCGCCAAGCTATGCAAAGCTGTGCAAAGCCTCTGGGCTCCAGCGCATCCATCGCTAAGCCACTGCAGAAGCGGCCCAAGCAATTGCAGTAGGACCTTTGCAGCTTCTTGTTTTCCGGGATCCGGTTTCTCCGGGTCTCCAAACGTCTCACTCAAGATTGACAGCTGAAGAGCAACTCAAGACCGCATGTCTTCCCAAAGTTTCTACAGAGGCCTCAACGCAATGCCAACTGGCAGCTGCCTTCCTGGCATTACACTGGGTATCAGCGTAGCTCAGCCTGGTATGGAAATACTTTATAGCACTCCCGTTGCATGATCTTGCCGTACAAAAGCCATGACTGCAGCCCGTGCGAAAACTAAGAAAGCAAGCACAACCAAGTACCAAAAAAGGAGGTGCGCTGGCTCTGTATGCGGGGACAAAAGGGCTCTTACTGTTGCTGGAAGACGACATGACGTAGAGTACAAGCTTGCGCAGTGCTGCAGCCCTTCTTACTTCTTCTTGCTTCTCAGCATTCTCAGCTGGGCCGCAAGGTGCGGACGTAGACCGCTCGGCTATCCGGTGAAATGCCGAGAGAGTCAGCAATCCTGGATCTACATGGCAAACAACAAGGGCAGTGACTGATCAAAGCTTTGATTGGCAGGCTACTGCGCCCCATCTTGTTCCCAGTTGAACCCTTGGGAAGCTTGGAACCCCATATTTCCGAAGCAGCTACTAGTCTGTAACAGAACAGCACCTGTTCGTGAACATGGTGCGAAAGTTTGCCTCATCCCTCGCACTACAAGCCACATGTCACGCGTCTTGTGCTTATCTAGCATGGCGCTGAAAAAAGAAGACGCGTGACCGAACAGCCACTTGATCAGGCATTCACGTCGAGATGCAGGGACAGATTGGCGATGTAGAGGCCGGAACCGATGCTCTGCACCAGCACAAAGGGCAGGAGACACAACCAGAAATCAGCTCGGCACCTTGGAAACTGGACAGCAACTTGGCAACAGCATGAGAATTCGAATGACAGCTTGCGTCAAGACTGGCAAACATGCGCAGGTATCTCCCCCAGATGCCACGCAGACAAGATCAGCAGCGCAATCTCAAGAATCCCAAGAAGACAGGAAGCAAATTCTCCTGTCATCGCACTGTGCCACCATGCCAAATGTAGGCAAAGACACAAGATCTCTCGCCGGCTCAGTGTGAGTGTAGAGGAAACTGGAGTGGGAGAATCCGGAGCATCATCTTGCTCCTGCCGCCCATACCTGCAGTCAAGCTCTTCGAGAAATCAGTTGCATCACCTCTGAAGCATCGTAAAATGCATGAGTAAAAGCCAAAGCCAAGCGCGAAACAGCATCGCTAAGTGCAAGTCAGTCACGATGTTGGCGGTGGCGACCGTCGTGCAGCCTGTGATGGGCGGCCATCACGAAATTCCGGCTCATGACAGGTGAGTTTCACTGGCAGTCCACGCACGCATGGCCTCATCTTTGTGGTCCAACCGACCGTAGGCAGCTGCGCGGGATCCACTACGGAGCAACCTCACCGTGTGCAATGTCCAGATTAAAAGCGCAATGAACCGAGGAATCTTGACGACATTCTGATCTGCATGAATGCGGCACTTCTCACACGACCCCATAACAGACACACACACTATCATGCAGATTCGGCACGGCAATACACATGCCGCCAGCAACCCGGTCACTGAGAAAAGGAAGGCAGTTCCATTGAAGTAGAGTTCCAGGTCCTTGCGTTTCCAGCCCAAAGACGGTCGTGCACAAATGTACGAAAGAGCTGCTACACAGTTTCCTGTCCTCCTTGAAGAACGAAAACAAGAGAGTCACAAAAGCTGCGGATAGGCCATAGCCAGCGGAGACAATGCCAGTGACAACACCCTGCAGACAAACTCATGAGCCAGGGGCCCACAACAGCAGTGCAAGCTGCAGAAGCGGTCAACTAAATGTGCTAATCATCTCTCGTGAGATTTTGAAAACATCGTGCCTGCATCTTTGGCGGGGCTTCGGTGATGTTGGTGAACAGCCCGGCTTGGAAAATGGCCACGGAGCCCTGCTCCCATGCGGGCAAATTCAAAGCTGCAAGCAGGCCGAACATACTCTTTCTACGAGCGCCCTAGCTGTGACCTCCCACAAAACAGCTGCGACTGCCTTCTTTGCACTTGTCTGTCAAGATCTGTTCACTCTCGAGGGGAACGAGTTCAGGACGATATCTGTAAACTGAAGAGATTTGTGGTCTCTATAATTACATGGTCCAATTAGCTTCGAGTCCACAAGGCGAGGTTGGATCATCCATGCGTGCAAAATGTATTCAAATTGTTCCAAAGGCCCGTTGAATCCTCAAGCCTCCTAGGACTCTGCCCGCAGCATGGAACACGCTTCATCACAGAGACTTTTGCAATATGAAGGGCCCTTACCTCCACCAGCCATGCGTGTTTCGACCCCAGGCCTGCTGCAACAGGAAGTACCAGGCAGCCAGAGTAGGGACGCCCCCACATCCGTCCCTTCGCAGCATCAAGGCCAGGCCCAGGTTTCCCACAACGGAGAAGGCTGCGCCTTGCTCTGATAGTTTGGCAAATAAGGTAGTAGGGTGTATTTATGTGTGCGATTCGTGGCATGAGGCACGTGCATCATCATCATCATCACCACCATCATCATCACCGTGATCATCATCATGCCTACACACACTCCTACATTGTTGACCCAATGTATGGCCACCATGTGTGCAGGCACACAATAAACACCAGATCACTACTATCCAACCAGGCACCGTAAAGGCTTGTCCCCACCGGGCCATATAGGTCGAAGAGAGCGCCCGGAATGATGCCAAGACCCACACCAGCCTGCATGGTAAGGCTCATGCGCTGACGTCTCAAGCCCTTGCATTTTTGGCCGAGGACTCCGACCCCTGGAAACTCTATGTAGCCCGTACAAAGTACCCAGCGGCATGAGAGCCTGGCCCGCTGCATAGACGATGTCCAGCTGCTGTGCTGTGAGGCCGCACTCGGTCATGATCTGAACCTCGAACCTGCGCTGGAAGAGGGTGCGCTAG
The DNA here is from genome assembly GCA_905231905.1 of Symbiodinium pilosum. Classification (NCBI taxonomy): domain Eukaryota; class Dinophyceae; order Suessiales; family Symbiodiniaceae; genus Symbiodinium; species Symbiodinium pilosum. The sequence goes on along the minus strand of CAJNIZ010002933.1, from coordinate 4,768 downwards.
TAGTTTACAGAGCATACGTGCTCTTGCTGGGGGGCTGGAAGTATCTTCCCAAGTCAAAATTAAGAGACGTGAAGCGAATCGGGCAAAAGGCTGGGCTCTGATGCAATCGTGCCGAAGCTGCTGGGAACCTCGAAAATGCGTAGAGGCTGCCACCGCATAAAGCCATCCAAGTTCCCAGGAGCAAGCGAAGCACCTTGCACTCTCGGAACTCAGGCCATAGCTTACATCTCATGTTCCAGTTCTTGTTACAATTTCTGATTCTCGTTGTTGATGCTTACTTTTTTCAATTCCTTCATCGGGATTCGATGAACAATCCAAATTGAACGGGAAAACAGAAGAGACCTACAGCTGCCCTCCACCACCCCATCCTCACCAAGCACCGAGTTGCCTGTTTCCACGTTGTTCCGCTCTCGTGTAGCCATGCCGCAGCCTTTCTTGTACTAGAAGTAAAGAAAAATGTAATCCATTGTCAAAACTCCTAATATCCCCCTTAAGAACCCCCATAATACTCTATATAGTCCCCTATATAACCCCCTTGAAGGAGAGTAGACTAAAGCTCCTTGGAGCGGCAATCCACTGTCCCATGTGAATGTCTATACACCAGGCTGGCATCTGGATACTGGAACCGGAACACTAAAACCGGAGGCAACTCTGATGACACGACCCCGTCCGAAGCCACAATCTATGGCACTGTCTCATTTCAGCACTTGGTGGAAAGCAAAGAGCAGCTCAACGGCTTACCCTGTTCTTTGCAGACTGCGGATCGCTTGCAGAAAGGACCCAGCCTGAACATGATCTTGGAAGATGGGCCGGCTTAAACACCAGACCGATCGATAAACTGTCCACTCTGGACATAACGCAGGAGATCTCGTTCTATGTACATGGAAGATTCCGCCCCTGCTTGACGGTTCCTGAACACTCGTCTGAAGCAACACATTGCAACCGCCATCGCCAACAGAAATGTGCAGACGACGGCTATGCCTAGAATCTCAAAGTGGTCATTGGCAGACTGCACAGTCTCCCAGAACCAACCATTTAGATTTGCCTTGTTGGCCAGCAGCCCCAGCAATTCAACAAGTCCAACTAGAAGTGCAACCGAACCTGACGTTGCGGTGACAAAGAGATTGAAGTAGATCTTCTGCTTGTCATCCTGTCGGGATTGAATGCATGCTGCTGCTCAGGGTCAAGTTAGGAAGTTGATGTTGTTGCTATTGGTTTTGTGCGTCTTGTCTACCTCAGCAGTCCTCCAAAGATGTACGGTAGATCCAGGCCATCAGGAAACCATTCAGGGTGTCAAGAAGGCACATGCCGGACGTGAAAAGTAAGGGCAAAAGCAGGATACTTGCCGGCACGGCCAGTCCATTTGACACGGCAACCACGCCCAAGAGACCCACCTCCGTGGAAGTGTCAAACCCCAATCCAAAGAGAAAGCCCACGAACAACATATGCCACGGCTGTGAGATAGCTTGGAAGAGTCTGGGGCAACATCTGAGGCAAAAGCCCATGGAAACATCATGGCTGTGGCTCTCGCCCTCGCCCTTCCACGCCATCCATAGCTGCCGAGTGGTCCATAAGTTTAGAGTACCCAGCACTAGTAAAAAGCTTCCAGATACTGCTACTCCGATCACGCTGCCGTACTGGTGGAAGGTGCCGAGCATGTCTTTCATGAAGTGCTGCGTCACCAGGATAGCACAACAGGCCAATACAACTACCAGAGAATGTCCAAGAGCAAAGAACATTCCCACTGTGCGTGGACTGCTGTTGTTGGTTGTCAGCTTTCGTGTGATGTTGTCTATCGCAGCCTTAGAAGACATTGAATGTATCCGCCGCTAAACTTGACCGTACGATCTAAGTGCCCTGCTGTCCCGAAAACCGCCAAACGAGAAGACAAAAACATGCTGATGCTATCGAGCAGCGATGTGGTCTACATCAACAGCATGCCGAATCCCAAACGAGTAGGCAAGAAGCCCAGATGCCACGAGCTGCGGAATCAGCATCAAAATGCCAAATAGCCCCACAGTCACGGCGAGAATCGAGGCCTGCCCAAAACTTGGGGCAGGCTTCTTGAAAAAGCTTCAACAGCAGCAGACAACATTTCCAGCTGACAACAGAAAGGATATGTCAGCCGAGGCACGACAATGATGGTTGAGCTTCTACGCCGACGTCTTGCCATCCTCTACTAGATCTGTAAATATTCAGTGCAACAAGGTATCACAGGAGCGCAGAGAGCAAGCAAACAAACGGAAACGGCACCGCTGCACGGTTCCACTACCTCTCCCTATGAACCCTTGTGGCGGATTCCTCTGGAGGCCAACATCCGTCTCGGCATCACTGAGGAGCACCATGGCTCGGGAAAAGTGAGGCCTACACCTGTCTCTCTGACCCTGCAGCAATTCAACCACAACTGCAGGTATCTGCAAAGACTCCCTATGCAGCAAGCTTTGTACATTGCATCAGACTGATTCTAGACTTACCCTCGCATGGTCAGAGGATTTTGCATGAAATGAGCTGCGCTTGACACTGCTGCGGTGCTGCACTTGATGACACGATGGGCCACAGCTTCATCATGTATGGAGAAATTGGAAAGTCTGAGGGCTCTAGTGGGACTGGGCAAAATGTAGTGACAATTTTCAACACAGCAATCCGCTCCGAGACACACTCTTCCAGCGCCACGCAGTTGCCATGGCATGGCTAGGGGGCAGCTCGCAAATCTACTATACAATTGCTCATAATTACTGAGCATGGAACCACATTATTCTGTCTGCTGGCATTTTGAAGCTTAGTCAAGCAATGAAGAAGCAATAAACAATCAGGCTGCTGAATCCATGTTCAGGCTTCACGTCGGCAAAACTTCTTCTGCTGTGCCGGCATCACTGCTGCAGCCGCAGCTACATTCACTGCAAGTGGACTGTCAATTGATGTGCATGCCTCTGCCACTGCAGCTCTACCAGCAAACTGGGTTCACGACATTTACATTTCTGGAGATCGTCGGCTGCTTCACCAAATGGGCCGCAATTTCCAGAACACGTTCCTCGGCGGCCTGGCATGCGACCACACAGGCTTATCTACTACACACTTTGACACTTCTCCGATTGTCCCATTGTGACTGTTGTAGCAACGGCAACTATTTGCTGCTGCCGCACAAGGACCGCCTGGTGAGGAACCAGCCCATACTGCGGTGGCTCTATGGGCAAGAAATTCGTTAACCTTAGCTTGATCTCTGCTTTGGCTGTTCTGCATTGCTGAGCAGCACTCATGGGCCCACTCAAGAGGATTTACTTGCTGGCATCCTGTTGAACTCAGCACGTGCAACAATGTGCAGTGCGTATTCATGCGGCTTGCTCCGAAGCAGTGCTGCTGAGCACCAAACAAAGGCGCGAAGGGTGTGTCATCCCGGACACAAGCATACCTGGGCAGGGCTGCAGCTCAAGTCTGCGGACAGCACAAGCAAGTCCAGGGAGCCGGCGGAGTTCCCATCTCCAAAATTAAATCACTCTTCACCTTCGCCTCAGGCAGGTGCAAGCTACCTCAAAACGTAAACCTGCGAAATGGCCTCTCTATGCGCGCAGAATACTTGACAAGGCTGCTCATGAGAACTCCACAGGCTGGTCAAGGCTGCCAAGGCACAAATTTCATTGACAAGACATAATTCCTGCCAGTGTAGACTTGCCGTGCGAATCACACAAAAGCTTTCAGCAGTGTTTTCACAGGCTCGCACGCTTAAACGTTTAAACTCTTCAGTCTATGAAACGGGCCAGGCGTGCTCTTCGATTTCTCTGATGAGATCCCGAATGTGGCCTGCAGTCGGCACTCTGAATGGCTACAGCTCCGTTCAAATCCCTGCGCAGGCCATCAAAACAAAGGCTCTGACTCACAAAGCTGCCAGCATCTTCAAGGTGACTTCTATGAAGACCTCAGACGAATTGGCGTGAGTTGCAAGTATCAGCCTCTAGACTCTAGATGAAGCCTTGTCGAATAAATCGCTCCTTCTGGTCACGCAGCATGGGGGACACCTGAAATACACATCTTGACGCAGCAGTTTTGCGATGGCATGTGATGCAACTCCACCATTAATCCTGTTCACACATTCTTGAGCTTGGCCCCCATTGCCAGCTTCAGCACAGCCACATGTGAGGCTGAGTCTCGAATAAGGCCTGGAAAAAAATCAACGTGTCGCGATTTGTGTGGCAATATGCCTCGTCCGGCTGCGACTCAATGAAGCGGATAAAGGCCTGGTACAGGAATTGAACCAAGAACATGTGCCAGCCCTACATGGGATGTACAGCAGTGTTAGCCTGCTGCAGTTCGCAATGAGCCTTTTTGGCTCGACAGGTCTCGACCTTGAGTAAAATCTTTGTGCAGCACCATGCAGCACTGCCGACTGCCGCATTTACCAACATAGGACTTGAGCCGTCGCATGCACTTCAAAATCCCTTCGTGGTCATCGATCAGCACCACGCTGACGCTGCGGTACTTTGCAAATTAGGCTTCTGCTCGCAAGGCGAAATTCTGCGCATCCTCCTCATTGAATCGCAAGGCCAGTCTTTTCACCTGGAACGGAACTAGCTGTGGTCGACAGTAAGGTGTTACAAAAGAGAACTACGAAAGGAGATGGCAAACATAGTGCGATTGCGTATGGCTGCTCAAAGGAAGGACCCGTGTCGCACCTGCTTGCGGCTCCCATCCTCCAGCTCGACGACGTACCGGGACGTAGCTGCCTAGCAGAGCAGAGCTGAACAAAGGCCGTAATCCGCCGACCCCGCTCTGC
>CAJNIZ010002932.1:0-17543 GCA_905231905.1 Symbiodinium pilosum | reverse complement strand
GCCCTAAACCCCAAAGCCTAAACTCGAACCCTAATTCTTAAAGCCTAATCCTTAAACCCTACGCCCTAACCCTAATCCCTAAATCCTAAGCCCACTACTTGGTACACTGGCTAAAATGACATTTCTAGCATCTTAAGGTTTTGACGGCTCTACGGCGACTGATGGGCCTCTCTACCTGGGCCCGCTGTCTGATCTGCTTTTCCTAGGGCTCAACACGAGCAAGGTTACCCTCACATGTAGATTTTTGGGCTTGGGATTTGTGACTTAGGGTTTAGGATTTAGGGCTTAGGATTCAGGATCTAAACTCCTCAAAGGGGGTTGTATAGGGGAGTGCTATAGGGGTTACCAAAGGGGATATTTGGAGTCTAGACAAGGGCTCGCATAGCCTGAAGGTAGGTATCAACTACACGCTGCACCCCTAATACACTGAACCCTTAAACCCTTAAGCCCTAAACCCTAAACCCTTAAAGCCTAAGCCCTAAACCCTAAACCCTTAAACCCTAAGCCCTAAAACCCTAAACCTTAAACCCTAAGCCGTTAATCCTGAACCTAGACTTTAGAGCCCGAAGCTGGCCCAATGTATGAATTTGGAGCCTTCGGATTTAAGAGTTTAGGGTTTAGGGTTTGGGGTTTAGGGTTTAGGGTCTCAGAGTTTAGGGGTTTAGGAGTTGGGCATTTGGGGAGATGTAGGGGTTTCCCAGAATTAGGGATACCTTTTTGGGGGTCCTTATAATAAGGACTATAATATTCTGGGGTCTATATTGGGGTCCTCCTATTTAGGGAATGTACCATGTATGACGTGTATGCTCTTCAGCAGCTAGATGACTCCTGTTCCCTTACTTTATTGGTGGCGCATTTTATTTTGGCGGCATCGAGTTGCAGTGGCTGCCCTAGGGGGGTTTGGGGTTTAGGGCAGGGTTTATCACACGAAGTCCTAGGAGCGGCTCTAGTTCTTGTAACTGGCACAGGACCCAGGACGACAAAATGCACCAGAAACCCAACAATACCTACAGCTCAAAACCTAAACCGTCTAAAGACTGTACCTTACATTTCCAAAGGGAATTAGTAAGTAGGTTAAGAACCCCTATGACCTTTCTTTCTTGCTAGTGATCCCCATTATAAACCAACTTGCTAAGTCCTCCTGACCCAATATTCAAAGCTCTAAACCCTAGACCCCAACCACTCAAACCCTAGACCCCAATCCCTCAACCCTAAACCCTAAACCCTGAATCTCACCAAGTAGCTGTTGCTATTTTCCATGTTGCAAAGCCTAGACCTTAAATGCAGGCATAACCTTGGAAACACAGAAACCCAGCGGACGAGCTCCCCACTGAGCCAGTGCAAGCCACTCCTCTCAACATGTTCCAGAGGTCCCAAGAGCTTATATGAACTATTGGGAAATTAGTTTAGGGTTTAGGGTTTAGGGGTTTAGGGTTTAGGGTAATATGAACTATTGGGATAATGGAAAAAGAAGATGAAAAGTACTAACTAGGGTTTAGGGTTTTGGGATTGGAAGAGGAAATGGCAACTGTCGGCAGGAGAATCACATGGAACAGAACATAGGACATGAAATGGGAACTGTGGTAATATCTGGGTTTGTAGGTGTGAGATTGGGTATAATACAAGGAAATGAAAAATAAGATGGAACTCTGTTATACTGTTTAGGGTTGAGGGCTGGTATTAAACTCCCCGGCTTCCTCTTGCGGTACCCCAGAATACATAGAGAAGATTTAGCATTTGGGGGTGCGGGGATTTGACAATAGCCCTAACCCCTAAACCCTAAGTAAGGCCGTAGTTTCCATTGGTTATCCCTTTGGGGTGTTTTTGTACCCTAAACCCTAAACCCTTGACCTCAAACCCTACACCCGAAGCCCTAAACCAGGGTCCCTACAAGGACTACGGTGACATTTTTTAAATAAGTGGAGGGCGGCCAACCCCAACGTGCCATGGAGGTAGTATAAAAGATCTATTTAAATCCGNNCTGTTTAGACTCAATTCCGGATGTGTTAATCTTGGGCAGCCGGACGTCATGCTTTGCGGAAGTAGTATAATATACCTGTTGGGCTGTTTACGTGTCCGGATGTTTGAAAAGCGTCGCCGTACTCGGAGGGTCAGGGGGACTGAGTAAGTAGGTTATAAAACCTTGTAACTCACATAGTAACCCGAAGTATGCCCGTTATTTAACTACTTACTAAGTTGCCCTGACCCTCCAAGTGAACCCAAAAAAAGGATCAAAATAAGTAACCCTAAACCCTAAACCTAAACCCTAAACACAAACTCCCTAAATCCTATATCCCCCCAAACCCTACTCCCTAAACCTTCCCTAAACCCTAAACCCTAAACCCTAAACCCTAGTAGCTGAGGCTCCTTGGGTGCTTTTCTGGCTGGTCATTGGAGCTGGCCACCTCGTGTGGTTTCACCTTGCCTGCTTGTGGCGTGGCTCACTGAAGCCATTGCCTATGGGGTTATGTAGAGTTACAGAGGGGTTATATAGGGGTTTTATAGGGTGTATATAGGACGCACCCCAAAAGTGAGTAAAATCATGGCCCAAATGCCATAAAACAGCCGGAGCAGGCCATTATTCTACATTCTTGTGTGGGGTTTAGGTACGGGGTCGGGCTGAGGATTTAAGATTCAAGGTTTAGGAGTTTGTGTAATGGAATTAGGTACAGGGGCTTGAAATTGGGGTTTAGACAAGGCGTGTTTTGAATCAAGGTGCTTCACTATTTTGCATCCAGGGCTCATCCTTACTGGGAACAGCTGCCACTTTCCTGAAGAGGCGTTTTCATTTTGTTAAACGTCCATCGTGTAATCAGCCCTGAATTACATCCCTTTTAAAGCTACGGTATGCTTCTACAAAGGCGCGGCATAGCATTAGCAGCTTGGTACAGAATGAATGTGGAGCCAAAACAAAGGCTATATAGACTGATTAAATGTCATGCGCTTTTCCAATTATTCATTATCGGGGCAAAATATCCCATATTGCGCCCATGATACGTGTAGACTGTCCTGATAGTTGCCTAAATGCTTGCCGATCTGTGCGAGCATTCGGCAGTCATCAGTGTTTTCAGATGTTTGAGGGGGGTCTATGTGGACCACCGAAATACCCACTGTAATGTCCCAATCCCAACCTCTGCATATGAAGTCTACGATTCTGAGCGTTTGGGAGGTCTAGCCGCAGTCTAGCCAGGGCGAGTTTAGAGTGTAGGACCTAGGGCTAGGACCCTAAACCCTAAATGCTAGGGTTCAGGGTAGCACGGTGCCTGTAGCTGCGCAGTCGGCGACGAGTACACTCAAAAAGCCAAACATCGCCCGAAATGGTTGCAGCGGGGTCTAGGGTTTGGGGTTGGGTTTAGGGTTTAGGGCAAATTTAACAAAACTACTTTGATTCACTGTGCTTGACGGTAGAACCAGTAGTAGACCTCCCGCCCCCCTAACAGCATTAATGTCCACCATCTCTCCGCATAGTAAATAGCTAAGTTTAGTATTGGGGGGTTGGAGGCTTTTTGATTTCCAGCAACTCAAGTCATGGCTGCAAAATCTTACCAATTCTGGAATTTACCTAGAACTCCAAAACACGCACTTTAATCGCAACCATTAACGCCAACTCAATGGCTATATGGGCTAGTATAGTTGGTACTACCTGACCCCAAAATCTGCACCCTAAACCCTAAACTCCATGTCTATGATTCACCTAAACTCTAAACCTTAAACCCTAAACCCTCTAAGAGTTAGCAAGGTCTCTGCCTTTGCGATCAGACTACTTCGTGAGCTGGGTGGTCTGCTCCATCGCAGGACGTTGGCCCATGGTTAGGGTCTCGAAGTCTATAAGCGTGGGTTTCCCAGAATTAGAAGTACGTTTTAATTGGGGTCCCCATAAGAGGGCTTTTAGGGGTTTAGGGTTTAGGGTCTATATTGGGAGTCCCGTTTTGGGGAAACTCTAAAAAAAATCCTGCCGACATTGGGCCCTGGGTTCAGGCTTTAAGGTTTAGGGTTAAGGGTGTCGAGCTATACTCTAAATTCCTTCTAGGGGGTTGAAAAGGGGGTGATATAGGGGGGTATTACAGGACATATCAAGGGGCATACTACGAGTTTAGACTATAGCTCAAATGATGCCTACATTGGGCCACGGGTTTAGGGTTTAAGGTCTAGGGTGTTTATATTGCGGGGTCTAAATCGATTGGGGTCCCCCTATTCATGGAAAGCCATGTTGAAGAAGACCAATGTCAAGCCTGCAACGAAAGCGTGACATCAGTGCTACAGTAAACGCTTACAAGCTGGCCCCTAGGTTGACCATGATGCCCCCCAGAGTCCCTAGACCCTAGGCCCGACATGAAAGGCTTGGAAGGCTGAAGCCCTTCAGCCTGAGGAGAGCCAACATCATAGAGTCTGGATGGAAACCCCCCAATATGAACCCATTACTACATTGGGGAAACTAGGGGATCATTAGGGGTTCCATTTTTTGGGATCCTGTAGTGATCAGAAGATGAGTGTAGCCCGGCGCCATCACACATCAAATCCTGAGCTGTTATCCCAGGATCATGAAGCATTGCAATTACGAAAAGCCATGAAAGCGGGAAACCTTCCCTATAAGCAGGACCATGATACCCAAAATTGCAGGACTGTACTCTGACTATTGGTCTGAGCTGCTGCCCAGGCCTTATGTTTTGGGTTGAGGGTTTAAGATTGCAATACTTTGAGCTTCAAGTGTAGGCTGTTGGGTTCGCACTGTTTCAGATTCGGGGGTTGAAGATTGCATAAATGGTTGTACCCGGACAGGGCGAGCTTGTTAGCCTGTGTAGTTTGATGATAATGGATCCTGGAAAACCCTAAACTCGGTTCAGGGTTTTCTAAGCTCAGCTGGCGTAGATCCTTTCTGGAACTCCTGACATCAGAGTCTAAGTCTTTGGAATGTCTACGGGCAAGCGAAGCTATACTTTTCTCGACCTCTTGCTTTCTGCCTCTGCCACATCGGTAGATTAAAAAGTTGGAGGATCTCCAGCTCAAGCACAGATACAATTGGGGCCGAAAATTAGGGTAAAGGTGGAGGGTTTAGAGTTCAGAAGCATTGTACTGTAGGGAAGTCTGAAAAAGTACCAATATTGCGGCCTTACATTCATTGTATGGTTGTAGTCTAGGCTACCCCACATTGTCCTCAAAATGAGATTGGCAATTATTCAGGCCCTTGTAGTAAGCATATCTAGGCTTTGACAGCGTGGCTGGTCTTTTGAGGGGTCACTCGGTTGAGGGCGAGTCCGCTCAGGTACGGTGGACCTGAGTTCTTGGTAGGTTCAAGAGGTACATTCCCCGCCTCACGTTGTCTCAAAACTGTAGACTAACAGTTTTTAAGGAAGGGGGTGCAGTGGGAGGGTAATAAATCCCTGCTGGTCATGTGAGGTCGAATCTAATAAGAGGATCTGGATAGTTAACCCAAACACACATAATTCCCCATGCAACTAAGGACCCAATAAGAGTTATATGAGCCTTAATCTAAACTCCTTAGAGGGGTCATTTCGGGGGACTACTATAGGGGTTACTAAGGAGTATACTTGGAGTTTATATTATGGCTCATGTGGTAGTCATATGATTCTTCTTTTGGGCTGTTGGGGTAACCTACCCAGAGCCAAAGCCACCCCCTCAGAGAATCAGAGGGGCTGAAGCCAGTGGCCCGGACTGCTTACTGTTAGGGTTGAGGGTTCAGGGTTTATCATGGGTTCCCGTACTACCCCCCTCCATACTAGCCCCTCAAGGTTCACCCTGAATAGACCTTTAAAATCAGCCGAATTAGACTTAAATGACTCTAGTTAAGGGGGGAACCTAGAGGAGTAGAGAGAGGTAGCACGGGAACCCATGAGTTCAGCGCTTAGGGAAGCTTATTATATGATGCTTCTCCGTCTAAATACTGCCTAGCTGGGAACCTGAGGACAGGAGGATGAATTAGTCTAGGGACCTACATAATCATAAGCAAGCACCAGTAGTGGAAATCAAATGGCAAGGAAATGGGGAAAAAAAACATGGAACTAGGCCGTAACATGTGTTTTTACGCATAAGATCCCATATCATGGCCTCAAAATAATGCTGGTAATGATTTAGGCCCCTGAGCTGTATCCCCAAAGCAGTGCTTCGGTCTAGGGGCATTAATGGACATTGTGTACATTCAAGTTCTGGTCAGAATGTAGAGTGTAGATCGTTTAAAGGACCCAGTCTAGGATAATGGACTGTGACCAAATCCTAAACCCTCAAAGGCAGCAGTGGTCTTCCACCATCTTTTGCCACATTCTGCTGCTGCTTGTGCTGGCTTCGTTCACGTCCGCGGTGCGAACGCCACCCGCAAAGATGGAGGATCAGGACCTCGATTCCTAAAAGAATTGAGCAGTAGTAGTTTGGGTTAAGGGTTTAGGGTTAAGTTAAGTTACCATATTATGGGTACATGATAAATAATGGGCTTCCTTGTTACAATGATTTATTCTAAGTTCGTTAACAGCAACCCACTAGTACTAGTAGCAAGGTTTGGGTTGGTGTCTGTGTTGCGCTGCTAGAAGTGGTAATAGCAGTGCAGTAGTCTTCACTTCCTTTAACCTCACCCTAAACCCTAAACCCCTAAACCCTAAACCCCTCAACCCTACACCCTAAATCCTAAACCCTAAACCAAGAGCCCAGGCCAGCTAGAAATTGAAGTGCCTGCCAGGCTTTCAGCAAAGGAAGGATGCCGGGTGTAGGGTGATGAAAGGGGGCTCAGGGCTTCATGTTTATCCACTGCTTTATATGTACATGGCGTTTCGAGAGGGGCTGGGATTAAGATGTAGAAGCTTAAAAATTCTCAATGCTCTTCCCTCAGTAGTCTTAGCATATTCTATCAGTATTGCATAACATACCGCAAAATCCTACGTATTCTAATTGAATAGGACCCTAGATGATGGCTAGACCGCCTCAGAGTGCCAGATTTTGCCTGGCTGGTTCGCGATGTAGGTTAAGTCCTTGAGACTTAGCTTGGACCTTAGACGTTTAACCCTTTGGGATTCCCTCAAGGAATATGAGGTACCGAAGGGTTCACCCCTCGTAGGAGTCCTAAGTGCCACGTAGCTAACAGATTGCCACGACCCGACATGTCTTGTCTGAGGACCCAGGGACAGTGTAGGGTTAGGGGTTTAGGGTTTTTGGATTTGAGAAAAGAAAATGGAAACTATAGGGAGACTAGGTTTGGGAAAAGAAAATGGAAACTGCTATAGTAATTGGGGTATACATTGGGGGTTGCATAGGTATAATGGAAAAGGAAACTACTGTGTAGCGTTGAGGGTTTACAGTGTAGGGTTTAGGGTTAGTGTTTAGGGTTTCGGGTTGCTAGCGGAGGTCAGCACTGGGGCAAGCCATTGCGTTCTTTGTGCCCATTGTTTGGCTAAAGGTTGAGTCTCGTACTATACCTGCTTTTTGGGGGTTTAGGGTTTAGGGTTTAAAGCCCCCATGCCGCATGATTGCAGGACTTGGAAAATGAGCCGTCGAAACCCGAGGGCGATCGTGACAGGTGGCCGGGTCCCACTCAGGAGCATTTGGGAGGGTTCACAAAATTAGGGTGCCATCTTGGTGCCCCTAAATAATAGGTGCCGTGATATCAATAAACTATACCCAACAGGGGTCCATACAATAAACTATACCCAACAGGGGTCCATAATTTTGCAAATAACCCATTTGCTTCCGGAGCTTCCTGAAATCAAGCTTGGTTCTGTGCGTCTTCAGGTGGGATACCCTTTCTTCAGAGCTCTCTCTGATTTCTGGAAACTAGAAAGGATCGGATACTCGGTGGGGACCTGCAGCCCCAGTAACAAGTGGATTTTGCAGGCCAATGCCTTTATAACGCGGACCCTTCAAACTTCATATGATAGTAATATGATATTGAGTTTGGGTGTTGGAACCAAAATTGCCTGGTTTTGTAAACCCAACACCCTAAACCTTGACCGCTCCCCCACGCGCCGTGACTCTCTACCAATAGCGTCATTACGATAAAATTCTACCCGCCTCTATACGTGACTCCTTGGGGGTTTAGGGTTTTGGGTTTAGGGTTTAGAGTGTAGGGTTTATGTTACTGGGTGAGGGCAGCAGCTAACTAACCCGCCTGTTGGGGTTCAGAACTCAGCCCCATGTATGATCCAAGATGGGGTGACACCCCTTTCCCAAAATAGTGGGACTTCTTCTCAAGCGCTGGGCAGGTACCTAGAGTTTAGGGCCGTTTAGGGTTTAGAATACCTTCTATGGGCGAGACATATCGGAGCTTGAGCCTCGGTCGGAAAGCCCAATGTTTATGACCAACGATAAAGACTCAAGTGGCAAAGAACGCGGAAAATGAAAGGGATACTGGGATCATTTAGGGCAAAGAGGGGTTGTAGATCGGGAAAGCCGCAAGTCAGAACCAGGGAACGTCCACTAGTATCTTCAAGTTACAGTGCCGGATTAGAGTACTGTTTCGTTGTATTTCCACCCAAGTTTTGGGCGATGATGCTTGCATATCAGATTCTACAGCCCACTTAAGTACTCCATGTTAGTATCCCAAGGAGGGTCCTGATTTTTGGCGTGCTTGGGTCAACAAGATCCTGTTACTATGCGACCGACCTTTATCCACAGCCCCAGGTCTTGAGAACCCTTTAAAGGATCCCCTAAACCCTAAAGAGAACCCTGTAAATGATCCCCTAAACCCTAAAGAGAACTCTCCAAAGGATCCCCTAAACCCTAAACCCTCAACCGCAATGCCGAAGAGGGGCTCCTCAATTCCTGGGGGATCTCCTGAAAATTCCCTCGGCGAACTGGGTAGTTCCCGACATTAGGGTCCCATTTTGGTACACCAAAATATTGGGTGCCGTAATATACATTATACTTATAACCAAATGGGGCCCATAGTTTGAGAACTACCCCAAACCCTAAGCGCTAAACCCTAAGAACAACCCAACTAGCATGTTTAGAAGTTCACAGATCCGCGCCAGGTGGTACTTCTGCAAAGTATGCGGTCATTCGATCTATGGCAGAGACCACCACTGCGCCGGGAGCTTTGTGGTAAAATCATTGTTCACGGGGGAGTTATTTTGACTTCTTTGGCTGAAGTCCATTACTTCTGGAGTGGCAGGCCTCTCCAGCGCTTGCAAAGGCAAGTTATTGCTGTTCAGTTGATTCGGTCCTCCAAGGTTTGGATCAACCAGTGCGTGGGAGCCCACAACCATCGATCCTTCATAGCGTTCTTGGCAAGTTTGACACCGCTGACCTGGGCATACACGTCTCTTGCCAGTCGTTAGCAGGAAATGACGGAATGGGAAGAAGCAGAAATGTAGTGTAGAAGAACATGTAGGGCCCCTACTGCAGGGACATTCCCTCCAAACAGCCGGTTAGGTCTATGGTCCTGACTGCATCAGCAGCGCTTGAAGAAGAGACATGCTTCAACTACCTGATGCTGCGTCTGGCTGACTGGCGCCTGAAAAAATCTGCTGGTGGCGCCCTGTATTCCCTTGGCGGCGGGATACTGGGTTGCTGTTAAGAAACTTAAAGGTTAAGTCACCATAATGGGTATACATAGTCAGATGGGCTCCCCAACGTAGTTAGTAAGTGAAATTAAGTTCCTTAACGGCAACCCAGGATATTTACTTCCATTTTGCTTCTGGGACAGCTGCTGATGATCAGATGCTTTGGCTGCAACTAGAGCTCGACGGATGGTTTTTGTCCACTGTTCACAAAGGGCGTCATGTACGCATTCAGGGCGTTTAGGAAGCCATATCCGAAGTGCGAGTGGGCGCAGATTGAGAGGCTTTCTCTTGGCCCAGGTACAGGTGCCTGCAAGCACACTTATTTCCAGACCCCCTAAGATCCAAAAGATGGAACCCCCCAAATATGAACCCATTACTACATTGGGGAAACTAGGGAATTATTGGGAGGTTCCATTTTTGGGATCCTTTAGGGGGTCTGGGTTATGATTGCTGGTGAACTGATAGTAGGATGACCTGCTCCAGTCGGTGTAGCAACCAGATTGGTCAAGAAGTTCTGTAAGGATTCCATGCGAAACCCTAAACCCTTGTTGCATAGAGCTTTTGGAATGACACCATCACTACGAAGCCTGAAAACCAAGATCAAAACAGGTTGTAGTGTCAGCAACTAAAAGGAGCCCCAGACCTTGACCACTATACATGTACCCCCTACCCAGACAGCCTAAAGGATCCAAAAAATGGAACCTCCCAATAATCCCCTAGTTTCCCCAATGTAGTAATGGGTTCATATTTGGGGCGTTCCATTTTTTGGATCCTTTAGGGAGTCTGGGTATTACCTACAGTTTAGTAGTAATCAGTAGGTATAATCCATAAAACTGTCGGCAAATGGTGTTCCATGTAGACCTTCATCCCACACCAAAGCTGCACGGCAAAGCCAAGGCTGTTCCTAAAATCTTTATGCCACAGTCCTCCTTGTGTAGACCCGCCGTATGCAGCCTCTCACTACGTGCATTCAGCATGGGGGCGTGCTGGGACTGCATGGGCAATTTCGCAAGAGGCATCCCCAATATTTACCCCAAAAACCTTGAGTCCCAATTCTGGACACTGCCACAAAAGGGCCTGTATCGCTTCATGCCCCATTTCGTCCTTGGATGACACCTGTATCTCCTCTAAAGAGGCTCCAAGTTTTGGGTATCATCTAAAAGTAGTGGGCTCTGCTAAGGCCGTGGCCTTACAAGCCACGAACTTCGCCGTCGATCCAGCCGCCCGAAGACTGGCTGCTTTGCCAATTGGCGAACCTGGCTGGCTAGTGGGATAAAATGGATTTTGAGTGCAGATTTTGTCGGGAATGGGGACTGGAGAAAGAGAATGGTGATGGATACTGCTGTATGACGAGGGCTTCGTGCTACTATGTAATTTAAACTTCACTTTAGCAGGGGGAAATTTTGTCATTAGGATTGAACCCATGCTCGCATCCCAACTAATTGTAAGTGGAGAAAGCGAGGCCTCGAGATGCTGAAAAAGCATATCGCCAACCCAGTCTTTCCTGTGGTTAGTAGCGAATAATATGATCCCCGTATGAGTAGTATTTTATTTGGGGATACTATGGTACCCAATATGGAGTAAGATTCTATCCTCCTTTTGGGGTATAGTAGTTTATATGAGGAATGTAATCTTACTAGGTTCAACCACCAAAAAACACTACTCATATAGTCCCTATATGATATGTTCCCTTATTCCCTACTAACCACAACCCTAAACCCTAAACCCAAAGTCGGTATGTTGCTAGGACCAGGGTATTCTGCGGAAGCGCACTGCTTGATTACGGAGGCTCCGGGCACCTCATCTTGGTTTGTCGTCGCCTCGCGTGCTTGCAAAGAATAATAGTAGTAATACTAATATACGAGTAAGTTAGATAACAATAGTAACTGTAAGAACAATAGTAACAATGGAGATAAGAACATAGCAGTCATAATATGAGTAACAATGCTAGAAAAAGGGGTTAACATCGGGGTACGGACGACTGTGCGTTACATCGTGTTGGCACTTTGCACTGTAGGATAGCCAGCAATCCGAAATTTAAGGGTTTAAGTATATAGTAGTATGTTTTAGTATTATGGTATATTCTAAGTAAATTCTAGTATATTTAAATATATTTAGGGTTCAGGGCCAGTTTAGGGTTTAGGGTGAAGATCTTGCAGGAGGAATCGCAGATTGCAAAACTTTGAAACTGCCTCCACCAACTCTCTTACAAGCGCTTTGGAAGGCCAGCAACCATACAGGGCAAAGATGTTCGGCCTGGGAGTGCGTCTTCCTGGTACTCTGCATCCTTGAGATGCCTGCTACTTGGAGGGTCACGGGGACTTAAAAATTAGGTTAATAATCCCTGTAACTCATATAGTAACCCTAGCTATCCGAATTGTTAACCTACTTACTAGGTCCCTCTGACCCTAAAAGTAGCTTGCCTTTGTCAAGTGTTGTATGCGTCCCGCGTGCTTGTTTCCCTCCAGCCCATGGCCTGCCGGTTTAGGGTTTAGGGTTGGGGTTATATAGGGAAGAATGGAAAAGAACATGGAAGCTACCATTTAGGGTTTAGGGTTTAGGGTTTCGGTGTTCCACTGCAACTCGAGTTCGCTGGGCATACTAACTTGTTGGGTTCGGCAGCGCGGTGGTCCCCCGGCAATTCGGTCGCACGGCTCACCTGACCTGTCGGTCACACACGAATCCCAGGCCGCTCCATCAATCCTGCGACCTATTTTGGGGCAAAACTAGCAAACTGGAAGGTAGTTTTTGCGAAATGGCTCCTAGATGCCTGATGTGAGCGAATTTTTACGCTCGCTTACTAGTTTTGTGCGTCAAGCCATGACAAAATTGTTCGGCGAAGGTTCACCGTGTCGACGCATGTTTGTCCCTTCGAGATCGACTTTCGAGCCTGGGTACGCAACACGCGGAAGCCACCGTCATGTGTTGTTGGCCATGGATGCTTCAAAACCCCGTGGGATGTTCGGTCAAAGGTATGAAGCCACGTCGTAACGGTGACGCTCAATTTGCTGACGCCCTTCTGCACTGCAACTGGCTCATTTGGACAGGCCAAAAAGTTCACGAAACGGCCAAGATGGTTGCTGGGGTGCCTCATGCATGCGCGCGCTCATACTCGCAAGGTGGTCGCACACAGTCCATCCAGGAGCTCGTACAGGTGACCTGGACAAGGACCATGCCATTAAGGTGACATAACTAACAAACTCGTTGTGGGCCTCCCTGCACCACTGCCGCGGTCTCAGCTTTGTATGTGTTTGAGGCGTGGCGAATCTTCAAGCAAGTGTATGTTGGGGATGGACTTGCGCCGAGAAGAATTCCACGTTACTGGCGGTCGGCATGTCGCGATAACATGCAAAGACATGTGGTGTTCCGTGGCACCAAAGTCGTCGAGATTGTTGCCTGGCTGGTGTGCCCCCAGTGTGCATCATCTTGGTATTTTGCGGGCGGCTAGTTCCGACTCAAAACGCTAGCTGCTGTGCGATGCTTCTTGGTTTAGGCACACTCAGGTGGCGTGTTTCCACGTGCGCGTGTGTTCACCCTGCTGTTCCACATCTAAAAATTCCCACCCTGTGCAGGGCGGGATTGCCCGTCAATTCAATCTTCACCGTTGTCTGGGTGATGGTGTTGGCGGTGTCGACGGTGAGTTTAGGGTTTCGGTTTTTGGGTTTTGGTTTTTGGGTTTAGGGTGTCGGTGTTGATGTTGGCGGTGTTGGTGTTATTGTTGGGTTGTGGCGGCAGCGCGGTGGCGCCGACGTTGGTGCTGTTTTCGCTGCTGCATGAAGAACTGATGTTGAAGGGTCCACTTCATTTGCATTATTTCGCATTGCCAGTTGTGACGACCTTTGCGGTTCTGCGGTGTTGCCCAGCCATTCTGCTAGCACCTGTTTTGCCATTCCTGCAAGTCGTTCTTTTGCCTTAATTATTGGTAAACATGTGGCCTCATTCCATCGGCATTCCACTTGATCATGCCGCCATGTGGGTGCCTGGCTGTTCGCGTGCTGCCGTCAATCCGCCTCGTGGGGGACACCTATTGTTCGCAGCAATTGTGCGCGGGGTTGTTGTGTATGCAAAGGCAGTATGCCAACCATGGCTTATCGGAGCACAATGCGCCTCCACACCCGTCGCGTGAACATGTATGTATACACATTAATAAGCAGTTCAAAGTGTTTTTGTAACGTTCAGATGAATGCCGCGATCTTGGGTTGCTGACGAACTTGTCTACCGGTGCGACCTGCGCGTCGTAGTGGAATTGGCATTTCGTGTTTTGAAGGGTTCAGCTGTGCATGTTCGAAGGTCGTGCGTCTTACAACGACGCACATATCAACAAATGAAACGCGAGCGTTCGGTGCCAAAAACAAAAGCGCAAGCGCAAGGCACGCAAAGCAGGGGAAACCGTAGCAAATTGGGTTGCCTTGTCTTGGAGCCCAGGCTGGGGTTGGCAAACGTCACTTGCATTCGGAACGCGGATCGGCCAGAGAACAGGCGAACAAATTTTGGGCCAGTCTTTTATTGGAAGGGCAAGGTGTGCGCCGGATAACGTGCCAGGATCAAAGTTGGGCTTGCAATGCTGGATATGGGCCGGGCTGTTGGTGTGACATGGGTCCGCAGGGTTGCTGCCGCAAAGCTTGGACTTTCCGGTCTTTCCTGCTGTCCTCTTGAGTTGCGGCGCCCTGCCTCCACGCAACACCGCGGATGATTCTGCAGAGGCCATGCCCATTGTTGGTGGATGCGCGTGCCCGTGGTCGCCACATCATGCTGCCAATTCGGCCCGCGGCTACGCTTCACTGAGCCACATGGAGACGCTGTGATCCATTTGGGGTGGGTCCGTTCGCCACCTCACCCTGATGGCTACATCGTGGCCTTCGGTTAGGAACTGTGTTTGGGTGGCTATAACATTGAGTTCTTGCATGGGGCCTTCCGCAAATGTTCTACCAAAGCCGGCGCCCCCAAAATGGGTTGCACGTTGCCTGGGTTCCGCGAGGCGAAAATGTGCGTGGGGGTTGTCAGAAAACTGTTGTCTGTAAATTATTCTGGCGAAAACCGAACATTACATAAGTTATCAAAAGTAGGCCAGGGCAAGCTCAGCGGAAGAAACGGCCGACGCGTTTGCAGAACGAACTTTGGCTGACCGCAAGCCATGACGTCAACAACATGCGTGTCCCAGTGCCGCCTCCTACCCGACGGTGCGAGCTGTCCAGGCACTTGACCGTGCAACGGTCCCTTAGCTGCTTGCGCCTGCACCAAGCCGAGAAACTGCCCGTGTTGAAGCATGGCTCCACGCCCCGCCTAGCGTAGCCCTTGGGCTCCATGTTGCGCCGCGCCTGTTCCGCATCATAACGCAGCTTCATCTCCGTCTGCCAATCGTGCCTGGCGACACTGCATGCCCGCTCTGCGATGTTGTGGCTGACAAAGTTGGAGACCACTCTCGCTGTTGCCCTTGCGGGGGGTACCACATGAAGCGCCACAACAGGCTCCGCCCGATCCTTGCCAATCGTGCCCAGGCCGCATGGCTTGGCTATGAAGTTGAGAAGCCCGGTCTGCTGCCCTTGCGACTTGACGAAGATGTGGGTGACGCAGCTGCCCGCAGCGCTGGCCAGCGCCGCATGTGTGGGTTGCGCCGTGGGGCCTCCACGCTTTCGACCTCGCTTTGACCTCTGGCCTGTGATGCTTGCTGACAACGCCGTTGCAACCCCCATGAAGCCCACAAGCGCGCCCATGTGCACAGCGCCGCGGTATGGCAGAGGGCATTCCGACCTCTCATCGCCGAGGCATGCAGTGGAAGCTGGGGGCGCACTGCTGCTGCCACTTGGATATTTGGGGGCCTCATTGCCGCCAGCAGTGGCGACACCCCGTCCGCGGAGAACATTGTCTTTCGGCGCCTAGGCCTAGGCCGTGGGCCTCATGCTGCCCTCCTTTTTGCGGAGCTTTGAGAGCATTTAGCTCTTCTCTGCTTCCCCCGGCTGCATGACGGGCTTGCGCCTCCGTGTGCTTGCAGCGTGACAGGCCCTTGCCCTGCGCATGCATGGACAGGTGCTGGACGCAGGCCAACTGCTCACGGCCCGGGCGGAGCGTGCGACAAGGTTGATGAACCTGCGTCATTTTTCGAGCGGCGGACGCGGTAACTGTTTAGTTTAGCCCTCAACCGAAATATACGAAAGTGGTGTGAGCTCCCACCTTGAAGCTCGAACCCGATATACAACCAGAATTCGAAATTACCCAGCGGATCCGCGAAAACTTCTCGCAAGCCTTGCACTCAAGACGTTTTGGCAGGCTCAAATCCATGTGGTGCCTTGCATGTCTCTAGCATCGATGCGGCCATGTGGTTGCTTGGATGTTGTTGGCCAACCTGGAAACTTGTGCTTCACAGCCATATATGACATTTCACACAGTCAGCGTAGTGAGCTCCAGCAAAAACCAGTTAGCCAAACCGCACGCGCAAGCTCGACCAAGCCCCCAGTTCAAAATGAAAGAACATTTAGCAATCTTCATGTCGTGAGGCGGGTCGTTCACATTTTTGGATGTTTTTCTTCAAGGCATGAGGGCATCCACCTGTTTCTGCCAATTGCGAAAGCAGAGTGGGGAAACATGTTCCATTTCCATATCCATGTACGTTTGAGCACACCAAGCTGTGCGTGTGATACACAAAAGGAAATGGAAAAATTGGCTATGTCCAAACAACTGATGTGAACCATAAGCGTGTGTGCATCCAGTTGCGTAGGTGGTATGGCAGCATTGCCGGCACATTTTCGAAATTGCAGCCTACAGCCCATAATGCGCGTGAAGCTGCGCCATATACATATGACAGGCATTGGGCCCCCCGCGGCATGAGAATACGGTTGGGGTCCCGCATGCCCACGCGCATGCGCAACATTGGGCAACGATTCCAACCTGAAAAAACCGAGGTGCCGCAAAAAACCTTATGGTCATGATTCATGATTGTAACGGTGATGAGGAAGGCTGCCTTGTGCGAGTCGATGTTTCAGCTTGGATAGTACGACTGTCAACCCGGATCAGCCTGAAGGAAACATTTTAAGCCACCTGCCGTAAAGATGCCCCAGCCAAACCCGAAATTTTATTCAAGTTCGCCAGCCCCGACAGCCAATCCTCCTCCCCGCAGAACGGATTTGAATTTGGAAAAAAGAGAAGTTTGTGCCCGGAGAGGGTGAAAACCAGACAGTAAGTTGAGGGCCCGTTGTGTGTTGTGTGGAGTGGTTTGAATGTGCAGTCGGGCCCTGATGTTTGCCCCTGCAGTTCCGCAATCCGTTTGGAAACAGAGACGAAAACATGTGACGCAGTGTGCAACTGGCGCAGTATTGTTGTGCATGGCAGATTCCTGGCCCACCACCGCTGGCGCATCCCTCCATATTCGAGGGCTGGGCGTCGGGTTTTCAGTTTGTTTGCGGGTTTTCGGCTGCAAAAGAAAGTCTCGCTGCTCTTTTCGCGTAGAGTGTCCTGTTGCAGGGTTTCTTGGCTTCTGTGGCGTCCCGGTGTTTGAAGTTTATTGCCTACTTGTGTTTTGTGGTTGTGTGCGTCCGCTAGTATTTTTTCACGCGGTGTTGCGGTTTCCAGGAGATCACTTGCTCGGATTCCGCATTCATTGCGTTTCAGTGTTGCTGCAATATTGGTGCTAGCGTATTTGGGTGTTAAAGAATTGCCCAAATCATTAAACAGCTGCTGGTGTGGCAGTTGTGTTTGCCATGACATCGAACGTGTCGACGCAAGTCTTTGGCGTATCGGTTCATGCGTGCTGTTGGTTCCAGACCATGCTGTGTAGAAACAAGCTAAATCCGTCTCAACCGGGCCATTCTTTCTTGAGTCTGCGCGCTGCAAGGTTTTAAGTTCCGTCTCAAACTGTTGCGGTGTGGTGTTTTTGGTAATGTATTTGTTTTGCATTTTTTGTTGTATTTGTTTTACAGAAGGGTGCGCTGTGGGGCCTGGAGTCGTGAACATACCTAAAAACACGTGTTTTCATGATGTTTAGCATAGTAGTTAGGGATTATGGTATATGGTATATATTTTAATCCATAGTGATTTCCAGGCTCC
>CAJNIZ010002931.1:9871-24836 GCA_905231905.1 Symbiodinium pilosum | reverse complement strand
CCAGCGTATGGTTCGCAGCTGCTCAACCCCAGATTTGCCCTGCCGCGCCCACCAAGTCTTACTGCTTGCACTGCCCAACTGCAGAACTATCCCTCCTGTGCCCTGTGCCCAACCCAAAGCAGCCCAGAGATGCCCCACAGTGCCCCACTCTTTCAACGCAGTGTCCCAGGCTGTGCAGAGGGCATCCACAGTTCATTCAAGTAGCGCTGTTGAACTCGACGCCGCTGCTGAACGTCATTTCGTTGCTGGCCACAGTCACATGCCTTCAAGCTAGAAGTGCCAAAACGCAACTAGAACTCACATACCTCGGAATAACAATAATTACTGACACTGACAATGAGAATAACAATGATGCTATTACAACAACACGGATGATGATGATGATGATGATGATGATGATTCGGATGTGGATGTGGACACTGGCCCTGCTTAAATTGCTACAAGTAGGGTGCTGGTCTTGCATTGTTTTCCCAGACATCTGGTGGTCTGCTGCTGATCGTATACAGCTTAGAGAGGAACACGCCAGGCTTCGATGATCTTTCAATCAAGAACCTCTGGGGCATTTTGCGCCCCAAAGTTCAACAGTACCAGGGGTTACTAAAGCCAGCAACTACAACACTAGGCTGAAGAAGTCCGGGAAGCCTTGCACGGAACCCTAAACCATAAACGCAAGGTGTCAGATCGTGGGTTTGCCAAAGCCTCTCAAAGGTAGGATTCACGTTAGCCCTCCCCACCGCCTAACAATAAATACCCCCAGATGGTAAGTTCCATTATCTTATGCCTTTTATTGGTGGATATTGGTAGCGTTTGTGTTCCTAGTAAGGGGATTAAGAATGTCCAAACAGTGGGTGAGCGTAGCCCCAATGCAATGTATGCAAAAGACCGGCGTGTTTGACCACTTCGATTCGTTTCGGACGATTGTTTTGCCTACTTGTGGGGCCGGAGGCATGCAGTCCTGAGAGCCTGCTGACTGCCCTTTTGTCACTGAAACACTTCGAGCGTTCTCGTCGTGGTTAAACTGGTGAATTTCTGGCCTTCCTGGATTGAACATGGTTGATATTTTACCTGGCCATGTTCAGGTGAATCCCCTTATGCAGTTGCACTCTCAGGCATTTAGCCAGAATTGACCTGTAAACATGTCACCAATCAAACATCTCCAAAGCTCTAATCGCCTCAGCCTTTTTCGCAGGATTTCTCCGGCCAGCGCATTGCAGCAAAATACCTTAGTCCATGCACGTCAGAAATGATGGCTCACATGTACCAATCTCTCCGAGTCTCCAAGTCTTTCAGAAAAAAAAAGGAGGCAGTGCAGTACTGCACTGCAAGCAGGGGACCAGAAATGGAACCAGAAGCCTCATGTACTTGGAACATGGTACGCAGACTTGGACACTTCTCAGCCTGAAATTGATGTAACGATGTTGGAATATGTTGGCGTAGCAGGAATAGTGGGGACGGGGTTCCTTCAGATGGCAGGTCCCGCATTCTCCTAATTTTGTGATCCCCACATATAACCCATGAGAACATGCAACAAATGCGCTTCCCATGAAGTTGTAAACGTTCAGCAGATGCTCAGACCATGCACGACACAAGTTGCCTGCATTGCATTCTGCTTGAGATACGAGCCCCAACCATGACGACGTGCAACCTTCTGATTCTGCACATCTTTATATATCTTTATCTAAATCGTAGCCCCAACCATGCAGTCTTGACTCAAGAGACAGGGACAGCAGAAAGGGTCCAGAGAGACGGGGCTCCCAGCTGCAAGCATTATTGAATTCTAGGACATCAAAGCCACAGTGGTGTGAATCGACATGAAGCAGCGGCAGGGTGAAGAGCCTGCAAAGGATGGACCATAAATGCGTCCGTTACAGCTGGAGACACGAAACCTCTCACGCACGTGATGTGCACGCAGCCTGAACCTCAACAAAGTTCTCCCAAATCCCAAACTCAAGCCCCTCAACCCGTCTCACCCCTTACCGTCTCACCCCTTATCTCCAACAAAGCGACTGATGGGCCCAAATCCATTGCCGCCACCGCACTGACAAGTCTTGGATTTTAACGAATGCACAAGACTGCTGCTGTCTTGAAAAATGTAGCTAAAAAGCTGTATGCTTGCTCTGGGCCTCTTGAAGGCTCCACTCCAAGGTGCTGATATCTGAACGTGAAAGCAAACCAAATGGCTGTGGCATGGAAATGTTTGAACATGTATGCAGAAGTTGAAGCAGATGCCTTCTGTGTGATTCGTCAAACAGCTTGCCCCTATGCGGATAGGTACCCCGCCACACAGACACTCCTAATTCCCCTCACAACTTCCAGAAATGACATCCTTCCACCATAGCCCAAAGCCTCCCTGCATACATCTCAAACCATCCTTTGTCCCATTAGAATGCAATCCGTTCAAGCCCCTCTGTAGCTTGAGACAAACCCATACATGCTATGACTTGCTGCGCGAGGCTGCAGCTCTCGCAAGTATAGAAGCACTTCAACATATCCCGTGGTGCGAATCAAAATCAGAACTTGCCTCACTCTTGCCTCAACCTGGGAAGTGGTCCCTGTGCCGCCCTTCAAAAATCAAGGATGCTCATAGGGGCCTGAGAATTAGCATACCCTTTCAATCAATACGAAAAAAAGCCGCG
Organism: Symbiodinium pilosum; assembly: GCA_905231905.1. Taxonomy (NCBI): domain Eukaryota; class Dinophyceae; order Suessiales; family Symbiodiniaceae; genus Symbiodinium; species Symbiodinium pilosum. The sequence continues at coordinate 22,200 of CAJNIZ010002931.1, read as the reverse complement.
AGCATGCCTTTTCGCCTCGTATGCCGCAGCTTCAGCGTGCATTGCAAGATGCTGCCCTTGAGAAGGGAGGGTTGCTGACTAGTCAGCATGGTGTATGGCAGAGGGTAATTGCATGCCAAACTTCGGGTTCTCAGCGTTGGGACGCAGGAGCTACTAGTTATGTGAGAATGCAGAACCACTTGGGCTTTCCATAGATCAAACACTCCTACTGCTCAGCTGGCCTGCATGCCGCGTCGCTTCGCAGCAGGAACGTGTCAGCCTGAGCATGTGCAAAGAGGTGACAGCTTGCAGCGCCGCAAGTCGGCGGTGCCTTCCGAAGAGTCGCGGCGATCGCCCCTGAAGACTTTGTCAGGGCCGAACCGTGGCGACCGTGCCGGCTCAGGCTCATGGTCTCAAAGGCAACGTCATCATTTAACAGCAAGTTTCAAACAAGATGGGATCAGAACCTCCCAGCCCTTAAGGTCATTCAGCCATCAGCTCCCATGGCCCGCGGCTCAGGAGCCCGCTTGCAGACACTTCCCAAGCGCGTGCCTTGAAGCAAAAGCCAGAGATCGGAGGAGGGAATCCTTTGCGCTGGCAAACTGCCGAGTGCTGCAGTAGCAGAAGGCAGCCGTCCTCGTGGAGCGCTTGGAGTTCCTTCTGCTTCAGGGGGCTTTGGGGGCTTTGTTGGGGGCTTTGGAACCTTGGCCACCTTCACGCCCGCTGCGCTCCTCAAGCAACCTCGGGAGCACCCTCAGCATGACGGGTTCAAGCTCAGGGAAACACGCTTTGTAAACACCGTCGGCGGGCCCAAGGCCACATGGCGGCCCTTTTTCCGGGCTGATCCCGGTCCCGCTGGGGCTGCTACGGCGTGTCGGCACCTAAGCGTCTACGAGTTCGTCAGGACCTCCGGAGATCGCCTCGGACAGGCTGCGAAGACCGCCAGGTGACTCACGTTCGCAGGCACGTCGGCTTGGCGCGCAGGCGGCTGAAGGACTGCAGAAGCAGAAGCCGCATGCGGCGCACGGGACGGCAAGGCCGGGACTGGGAAGCGCAGGAAGTGCAGCAACTGCCGGAGCGGCGCGCAAATGCATCTGCAGCACGGCTCCTCAGTCTTTCTTGCGTGCAAGTGGCCTTAGACGGGCAGGACGCGCAGATCAAAAACCGCATGGTTTCTGGGTTCGTCCGGATGGCTCCCCTGCCTCTGGAGTAGCTGGATCTCGGTTGGTGAACTGCCCACTTCAGCTTGTGGCTGAAATTCGTGGCGCCGCCAGGACTGACGCTACTTACCATCCCATAACAATTGATTGAACATTCTCAAAAATCCCATCCCGGGCCCGGGGGATTTTGGTGGCTAATCCTAAAGACTGAAATCTAAAGGTGTTGCAGGCACTCCGGCAATCTCCGTCTCAGCAGCTTGGAGATGGAGACTCCTCTGCAGACCACAAAGCAGACGCTGCAACCTGCACCTGGGGCGCTCACCAAGCCGGAAGCAGGCCCTATCCCAGGGTGCGACGGCAGTTTTAGGTATGGATTGGGTGGCCGGGAGCGGACGGAAACAGCATGAGCAGCCTGGCCTGAATGACATAGATGACATGTCCAGGCGCTCAAATTGCAGACTCGGGCATCAGCAAGCCGGGCCTCGTTCAGTCTGCTGAGGAAGCAGTCACTCGCAGAAAACGAAGCCAGTTAGCATGGGTACAGCGAGGCCTGTCCAGCGTGCCGTCTGAATGCATGTAAGCTGCAACCTCAGCACTTGAAGAGTCACGAGTCTCTGCGGGGTAATGCTCACGCCTTCGGTGCCCGAAAGGCGCGCCCTTTACGTGGAGGCCTCGCTTTTCTGCATACTTCGAGCGACTCCCGGCGCAGCCTGCCCGCCAGGGCTGTCAACCTCTCGGAGGAGTCTCCGGGCTCAGCATTGGTTGCACAGATTTGTGAATTTGAGACCACGAAGGCACCCTGCCGCACCGATGCCGATCACCACTGTGCCTCGCCGTGTGGGAAGGCAGGTAGGGCAAAGATCACTTGCTGGAAGTATGAGGTGCTCTTGGCCAGTGGAGCGGCTGGGAGCTTGTCCAAAAGAGCCAAATGGCCTCGCGGCCAGGAGGGGCAGGTCTGCGCCGCTGTCTGGAGCGCTGAAGGGCGATGGGCGCCGTGCTGTAGAAGTCGTTCGCGCGACGGTGCGCAGCATTGAGGCGACCTTGCTGCACCCAAAGCGAGAGCAATGGCGCTTCGGTTCAAGCCTTGAGCTGGCTCCACCCTGCCGGGCCGCCACAGCTCTGCCTGACAGGTTTGCCAGGTGCCTGCCAGTGCCATGGGAGCGTAGGGAGCTGCGGTGACGAATTAGAACCCTCACCACACTGACCCCGCCAAACCAGGTCAGCTCTTCCTCCAAACCCTCTGGCAGGCGATGCATTGCTCGAGCTGCTATGGCAGAACGCCTGCAGAGGCAGCCGTGTGGCGGTGGTGGGGGCCGCCGTTGGCTGCCCACTGCTCTGCTGGTGATTCGAGTCGTCGAGCTTGAGCGAGGCTCTTTCCAGCCACGGTTCAGCTTTGTGTCAGGAGACTCACATCGCAGCCCATGTGCATGGTGCCCGGCATGGCAAACACGCGCACCGCCCAACCGCATGCGCAAGCTGGCTGCAGCGGAGAGAGCTGACGAGCTGACCCGGTATGGCCACGCATTGTGCACAGCGTGCACAGCGGAGAACATCTAGTCGGGGCAGAGCAGGCCGGGACTGAGTGGAGGCGGCAAAGGACAAGTTCTTCACAGCTACGCGAGAAGACCACTGGAGTGGCAATCAAAAACTTGTCACGTGATCAAGGGCCAGGTCCGTAATCGAGGAATCTAGGCCGCGTTCGCCAGAGACAACCCGAGAGCTCGCCCCTCGCAGACTCCTGGCAGCGCCTGGCCCTTCTTCAGATGACCCAACCCGCAACCGAGCTTTGAGGTCACGCTCGGTACTGCAAGCAGGAGGTGAGCATGTTTGGAGGGGTGATCCAAGCGAAGTGAGGCACCCGGCATGCAGCTGTTGCAACTGCATGTCATGTAGGGATGCTGAAGAATGCACTCCCCACTTAAGAGGGGTAAGGCAGTGGCGGGGGGTCCTCGAAAAATCTGGCCAGGCTCATCTCCTGCGGAACATATGTGCAGGGGGTGTTGGACAAATCTCACAGAGCTACAGGAGATGAAAATGCAATTCTGTACCATACTACGCCCCAAGACTCACGTGGCAGGGCTCATTTCTTGACCGCACCCCACACTCACAGAAATAGACCTGGGAGAGCGGCAAAATGAGCAGGGCGGAGAGTGACTTTCCCCCCAGCCGGGCCCATTATTGAGGTCGGAGGCATGAGCATGGCCTTGATGCCAGGAGTGACCGCTTTGGTACGTCCGAAATTGTCATAGCGCAGTCTCGTCGGTGTATATATACACGACTTGTCGAAAGCAGAGCCCGTCATCTTCACGCAGGCGCAGAGGCTCCAGAGCAACTTCTCGCACACTAAACAACGCCGGAGCAGCCTATAGATGCGCAAGGATGCGAAAACTCAGTCGGAGGCAAGAAGGACATCGACCATGGAAGACATCGCTCGACAAAGCCCAGACGACTTCCCAGCTTCTGTATCACATGCCCCGGAACTTTTCGCGTTGAAGCCTCCCTTGGAAATTAGCAAACGCACATCCTGTTCGAAACAGATCAGGGAAGTTTCGAGGCTCAGCTTTCTGGGGCAAGGCTGCGAGGCAGGGCTCGGTCAGTTGAAGTCAGACGGGAATAGGCTGGGAAGATCTGGGAAGGTTTGGCAGAGGTCAGGACTTGCGTCTCTCAGAAGGCATGGCCCGCTAGGCCATTCGGTTTGTGCGGCCTCAGCTACCGAGCGTCGCAGACGGCTTTAAAGTTCAATTGCAGGAAGTCCCTGGCCTGTTGGAGAAGGGTTCCTCCAGCCTGAAAAGGAACCCAGTCCACAGCACGGAGCACTGGTGTCATATGAATAGCCCAGAGCAAGCAGGTTGCTCCCACATGCAGGCTTCTCGATGCAGGCGTCCCGGTAATGGAATTGTGGAAGTAAGGCAGCGGGGGGGACAGCGAGAGGCACGCAAAGACAGTAGGCCAAACAGGCTTGTGAACTGGGTGAGCATCGCCCGGGCAGCAGGAAATTCGTCAGACAGGCGTCAGCAATAAGTATGGGGAGAGCTTGCACATGAAAGTGTCCTGGCCAGTAGCCATGACGAGAGGCGGCTATTCGCATGCGCAGCCGGACATCTGCAAACTCGACTCATGCGCACAATAATCAGCTGTCGCAGCGGCTGTGCCCAATGCCATGAAGCAGCGGCGGCAGCTACCAGAACGTGATGGACGAGTGTTGCGGAGGGAAGGTCCGCATCCAACTTGGACACATTGCCTTTGCCCAGGGAAGCACTGCACATTATTCCGAAAAGGTCCCAGGAAGATCTCGAAGCTGGTCGACAAGCCAACTTCAGATCCAATGCAGACGGGCTGCACTAACTTGAGCTCCAGGTGTCACAGTGTTTCTTCGAAACCGCTTTGATGCACGCTGACCACAAGCTCGTCGAGCGCGGCTGAGCACAAGGGGCCGACCCAACGAGCGCTTTCCAGGTGTCGAGGTGGACCTGGGCACCATGCACTCTACCAGCTGGAACACGGCCCTGCAGGCGAAGAAATACGCTTTGAGGCCTTTGCCGAGATTGAGTCATGTCGCAGACCTCAACCACAACGTCTCCGATGCGCAAGCTCGGGCTGCCTGAATGACTTTCAACTTTGTTTGGAGCTTGCAGGCTTTAACGCTCGGCTGTCCACGAAAGCACATGCAATCGACAAAGTTCGTTCCGCCGATTCCGCCGAGGTAGCTGCAACCAACCTGTCAATCTGCTTCCGTGACCCGATGCCTCGATTAAGCAAGATCGCCCTGTCAACGGGATGAAGACCACCTCTCAGCAGCAGGTGTAAGAAATCCACACACGAAGGCTGAAGATCACGGCTGTGGGGTCATCCTTCCGCACTGCCCCAAGCTGGTGCAACAACACCCTTGTTCCCGGAACCTCTGCGAGCACATGCTTCATCAATGCGAGGCTCTTACCAGAACTCCCACTGCGAATTGAATTGAAGCGGAGCAGCTGAACCCCGCGAACCTAAGTTCTAGTTGCCATAAGCCCTAATCCCTGCACTACGGGCACCTCGATGCAGCTGGCTGCGCCCAATGAGGTCTTTGGAGATCAAGTGCCATCAGATAAGAGTTTCTCAAGAGAGGGGTACCCTGGGAACCTCCGGCTGACAGCTACAGCGACGGGAACGACTTCTCGAGGCTCAGTGCTGCGCCAGCTATACACGACGAGGAAGATGACAGTCTAAGTGATGACCAACATGAGCCAACTGGCCCTCTTCTGGGGTTGCTAGGGGTATACGCGGATGATTCGTTAGCGACTGCTGGCCCAGATGAATTAGAGCCTCTTGTGGCAGGCGCTGCGGGAAGGGTGGCAAGCAAGAGTGAAAAGCAAGCGAGAACTAGGAGTGGTAGGCCAGTTGTTGGCTCAAGGGAGACGCATGAGTTTAGCATGGAAGCTTCCTCGGCGGCTTTGGCTGGCCTCGAGACACCCTTCCAGACTGACCTCAGTGCGTGTGAGTCTGGCGTGGCACACGGTGTAACTCCAGCCGAGCTGGGTGGAATTGAGCACCTGAAAAATGATCGCGTGCCTCATGCACTACATCACAGGTACAGCTTCATGTGCTCACGGCCCGTGTCTAGTGGCTGGGATGTGACATACACCGACAACCAGAAAGAGGAGCGTGAGAATAGGTTAAGTTTCAGTGACCATTGATTGATCTTCGCAGTCTCATGCGTTGTCTTTCGTCTGACGCGTCATTTTGGAAAGTCCGCGAAAGTCATGGCTGACTTTGTGCTACCCTTGAGTGCATTGCCGGTGGTTTTGATTGGTTGGTTGGGTTTCTTAGGGTAGTGACACTCAGGCGCTGCAAACGCTCACTCTGAGGAACAACATCGCCCTCACCGATCGTGGTGGGGGGCCTCTGCAACTTTCGACGAGAATTGGTTAGACACATTGGCTGGCGAATGGCCAGAGCTCTGTGACCCTTGGGAGGTCGCAAGCAACGATCACAGCCTGCAGTCAAAAAAATTCCCTGCTGAGAGCAACAAATTTTCACAGGGATGCTACTCGTGAGAAAGACAGGTTTAGGAGCAGTCAGAGCAGTCCAGCGCAGCTGCCTGGGCTGTGATGCACATCTCGCGTCTTGTAGGTTCTCTGCGCATGGCCCTGGCTGGATGCCTTAGTCAGCAGCTAGCACAGTGTTCCATCCCACGTCAGGAAATTCGAGCTTTCTTCTTCGGCTTCTGAGGCTCCAGGCAGCTCCTAGCTGAGCTTCTTAGCAGGCATCAGGCTTCCCGGTCAGAACCCGTGTCACCCGGCCTAAAGGTTACACTGGTTGCTACATCGCTGCTACATGGGCGATTGACAACGGAATTGTCACAGAAGATGCTTCTCCTCGGCAGCTTGTGGAAGGCCTCAGCCCAAGGTCGCTCGACAGCTGGCAACAGCTGGCGACAGCTCCGCTAGGGATACCATTTCTAGGGCGGAAGCCCTGTCCCAATGCAAGGAGGCTGCATGCGACAGAAGCATCGACGGATAGTCTTTGGGCTGAGTAACAACGGTCTCCATGCTCACTCAAGAGCTCGCCCGTTCCTCGGGCCCAGGCAACAGCAATACCAGGGCTGAGAGCGGCTTTCCTTACCTTGCACTGGCCTGAGGCTCTGTCATAGTTCCTCTTTCATGAGAAGCCTCGGTTTGGGTCCGACGAATTGTCTGGCTCTGGCTTCATAGCCAAAGATGTCCTGCGGAGCAAGGGCTCGTCCTCAAGCTGGTGCTGTCTGCCGGGTATTTGTGGGAATCTTACGAGGCTGCAGGCTTGCGGCTGGCAGTGTCTTGAAGGGCCTTGGGCGGCCCTTGTCAGCGGCCTGAGAAGTGCGCAGGTGTCACGGTCATATCGATGCTGGCACGAAGCCCCAGCCCAAAGTGAGCAGCACTCTTGGGCCAGCATCCCTGCGCCTGCAAACTCTACGACTGAGACATCTGCGTGGGAGTGCAGATTGCACAAGTCTGTCTTGAGGCACATGGAAGCACACAAGCATCCGACCAGTTGACAGGTCTCAAGCATGCAGCCCCAACTACACGCGCTCATGTGATGGCACCTGAATGGGCCTCAAACGCGCTGCGCAAGCTCTTCTTTGCTAAAGCTAAAATAGTCGTGCGGACAGCCTCATGGTTCCTGGAGGTGGCGCAACATCCCGAGCCAGGCATGCATGCATAGGCTTTGCCCAGCACCTGGGTTTCATGGTGGTCCTCCCCAGACTAGGCATGCTCGAGGAGCCTTCCCGACTCTGCACAAGCGCAGAGCCCGGAGCTACTCTCGCGTGAACTTGGACATGGTCGCATCAGTGAAGATTTCATGGCAGCGGTCAGCTGTGCGGCAGTCACGCCGCGGGCTGCCGTGCAATGTGCGTTTGCTCGTAAGCAGCGAGCTCGCGTCTCAAACTTCAGATTTCCGGACGTACTTGCTTTTAACCTTGCACGCTTGGTCATTTGGTGCTCGCGGCGAAGGACAACGCCACTTGCGTTCGAACGTGCTTGACAGGAGCCTTACGGCCAGGCAGACAGGCTGTGCTCTCAGGCTGTGCAACCTTGACTGCTGTCAGCACCTCTTGAACGACAGGCCGCGAAAGCGAGGAGGCTTCTTCAGGCACCCTAGCCGCTTCAGGTTTGCAGGCTGACCCAAGCAGACGGCAGCAGAACGGACCTTCACAGCACTCCTTGAGTAAACCTGAAAGGCATTTCTACAGACTGATGTGGCCCTTTGGCGCCTTGGGCAGATCATGACCTTGGCACCGTCGTGCCACATCGAAGCCAATGTAAGCGCATTTCCGCGCACTTGCTGCACCTGCGCTGCCTGCGCGCCCTGTGCTGCTTTGCATGTGGCCGAAGCTCAAGTTTGCATGTCTTGCATGCCAACGCACAAGGCTTGGCTTTAATGTCTTCATGCCGGACAAGGGGCAATGGCACACGAGCAGCGTGACGAAGGCAGCTGCACCAGCACGGGCTCTTCAAGACCCACCCGTCCCCCATGCTAGCCAGGCGCCCGAGCCTTCGCCTACCAACATTCCAGATTCTGGTCACAAAGCAGGGCTACCAGGGAGTCTGAAACCAGTTAGTGCTTGCCTTCTGCGTGGGAGGCTTTGCTGAACAACCGCATGTGTCAATTTAAGTATATGCTCAGCAGCTGTTAAAGCCGAGCTTCCGGACACCTCGACGCGTGGTAACGGCACAGCAATTGGAACGCGACCTCTCAACAGCTTGCACAGGAAATCTCATCATGCAAGTGGATGGAGAGCGCTGCAGACTGGCAGTCCACATCCATCTTCCGACAAAGGACCATCAGTAGCTGCACACAAAGTGCGCCAAGGGCAAAAAGCGCATGCATGGCATGAAAAGGGTACCTTGCGGTCTTCATGGCGAACCACTAGCAGCATTCTGACCCGGTCTGGGGCGACAGGCCGCGCATGCAAAAAAAGTACTCTACAATGGCTTGGCTCTTCCCCCCACGCAGTCTGCCTGTGAAACCAGACAAGCAAACGGAGAGATGTAGAGAGAATATCCGGAAGGGCGCTGCACTCCGGCTGCGAAAAAGTATCATCTGTAGCTCTGCGCCTATCTAGTAAGCATGGCATGAACAGGGTACCTTGCAGTCTTCATGGCGCACCTTTAGCATTCTGACCCAGTTGGGGCCAAAGGCGGTGCCACTAGCACATACCGTCCTTCAGAACTGCTTCGCTCGTGCCATGCGCAGTTCGCGTGCGAAACCTGGCAAACAAACGGAGAAACGTAGAGGAAGCAACACGCGCAATCACACATAGGAAGCGCACTGCACTCTGGCTCCGACAAAGGACCATCTGCAGCTCTGCACCAGTCTGTAGGAAGCAAGCGTTGCATGGAGGAGCAGGGGACCTTCAGGCCCTTTCCTAAGGCCTTTCTCGCACAGCTCGCGGCTGGGCAACCAGGCTCACCTTGGTTCTCTTTGAAGAGCTTGCTGAGCTAACTCACGCAAGTGTTGCTGGGAGCCCAATGTCCATGCATCACGAGCCTGCTTCGACAAACACACGTATAGAAATAGAATCATGCAAATACCCGCTCGCCACAGGCCAACTGGAAAGCTGGGCCCCTGGTCAAGGTCATCCGCGGCCAAACCAGACACGATTTTCAGGCTCAAGCTGCAGGTCACGGCCCGCGGGGAGACAACACAAATGTCATTTGAAAGGGTCAGATGAGATTGCTCCTGTCCTCAGCCTTTCAAACGCAAGAACACCAACTACACCCAGCCTTCAAGGTAGCCATGCTCACGTGCCAGCTATAGAAAAATCAGATCAAACGGCCAGCAACTGACATTATTATCGGGTGCCACGTCTTGATGAGACCAAGGCTAAGCTTGCCTGGATGACGCAGCCGTTCGCATGTGAAAGTGTAGAAGTTTGTTGCAAAAAATGCTGGCCACGCGAGGACCACGCGCAACTGACATTCTTTGGAATGATATCATACGGCCCGTGCCAGCACCAGATGCCGCAGCACCAGACGCCGTACGCACACGCATCGCGTTTGTAAGCGACGAATGCCGACACCGCAAGACAGGCAAGTGTCCACCTCATCAGATGCACGTACTTGGATGACACAGCCGCAGGGAAGTTGATGTGTGAAAGTGTGTAGCAAGGCCGGTGGGCAGGCTATGTCAACCGCTGCATCTGTGCTGTGGAGACTTCATGGATATGAGCCGACTGCCAAATGCAAAGGCACAAATGCTTGAGCGCCAAATATGGCTTGACGCTCACGTACCAGCACAAGTGGCATTTTTAACGACGAGCCACGAGCCAACACTTGCCGCATGACTGACTGCCGCCATGTTCAGAGGCAACTGCCTTGACCCAAGTCATCAGTTTGCAAGCGTTTGGCAACAATGAGCCTCCTACACAGGAAAACTCACGGGGTGGGGCTGGCCATAGGAAACGCTAGCATGTGGCAGACTTCAGCGTCCGACATACAAGGGTCAAGGGGCTATGCGCATCTGACAGTCTGACATGCTAGCTTTGGAATGATATCATACAGCCCGTGCCAACACCAGATGCCGTACGCACACACATCGCGTCTGTGAGCGACGAATGCCGGCACCCCAAGACAGGCCAGTGTCCACCTCATCAGATGCACGTACTTGGATGACACAGCCGCCGGGAAGTTGATGTGTGAGAGTGTGCAGCAAGGCCGGTGGGCAGGCTATGTCAACTGCTGCATTTGTGCTGTGGGGACTTCATGGATATGAGCCACTGCCAGATGCAAATTTCGAGCTCAACGGGAAGGCACAGCTGCTTGACCGCCGTAGAGTTTGGACACATACGCACCATGATACCATAAGGCCCGTGCCAGATGCCGTACGCAGGCGTCGCGTTTGCAGGAGACAGACACCGGCATCGCAAGAAAAGCAGCAGTCGACCTTATGAGATGTTAAGAGTTGCGTGGCCGAGTCCAGTACAAGCGGGTGAAGTTGCAGCGAGCTTGCTGGGGCAGCCATGGCAACAGCAGCATGCCTGACATCGTGCGGCTGATTGCCATGGTGGTTAGTGCTACCCTCAGTACAGGCAGGTTCCTAGTGCAAGTGCAAATCAGTTCTTGGTGTGGTTCATAGCTGCTTTTAGTTAGTTCCTTTGGGGATTCAAAACAGCTTTCGCGAAGGCATCGGTAGCCTGCAGAAGGCTTTAGGAATCCAGACTCCTCGCTCCAGCTTGCAACTCAGACATCAGAAATCTCCAGAGGCCCTAGAAGCAGCAAAATATTCTCTCTTGCAGCCTTGAAGCCTCCTTTGCTTGTACCATTCAATATCGCCACCGGAGATCCTGGTCCTTCATCGCTTCTAATCTGATGCCGAGGTGGCTGGGGCGACCCCTGCATGCATCCGTGCTTTGGTGGCTCGAGGGGGGGGGATGTAGCAACTGAGGACAAGCTACCAAGTTATCTGCGATCGTGGACACGCTTGATAAAAGGAGACGATGATGCCCTTAGTTGACAACTCAGACCCCAAAAATCTCCAGAGGCTCTATAGAGCCCAGTGCGAAACTACGGCTTTCCGCAGGCTCCAAACACCTCTCACCCTCAAAACATTATCACTGTGCTTGAGTTTCATCATAAAATGCCTTGGCGCTGGGCCCGGGAGAATTGAGAAAATCTAGGATCAGTCATGCAAAAGCGTATGGTCTTTGGAGTCAGTGCTGTAGAGTAACTGCCCGCGCTTCTTGTGAAGATGGATGCGGAGATCTGCAGAGATGCCTCATCCAAACATGCCCGGGCCCCTTTGCATGGCATATCGGCATATGCAACAGTGGGCCATGGGTCAAGAAAAAAAAGCAACTAAACTCGCCGGTGCGCAAAAACAACTGCCTTGATCTCAGTCATCACTTCCACCGCTCTTTGCCACTCACACATGTGGAGAGAATTTCCTCTCCCTGGAACAGTGGAGCAATCACAAGGCGGGCCTTGACGTGGGAAACGCCAGTATCCCAGCATGACCGCTCGAAGGACCCAGGACAATATGAGCTTGATATTTAAAATTTCTGCAGGCAGAAATTCTGACACTACGATCTCCCTGCGACAAGATTTCATGCAGGCTTTGCATCAGATGTTTCGCAAGGTGTTTCGCGCAAGAACTTCGGCAAGCGCGCTCGAAATCTCAGTTGATCTTCCCGCACACACTTCAAGCCCCACAGTTTGCATCTTCAACCTTCTGGCGCTAAACTTTGCGACCCCAACTTGCCCTGAACTTCGCAAAGGGAACTGAACGCTCCTATCGGCCGGACTTCTGCGGGTGCACCATTTACACCTGTCATGTCCTCACCTGCCATACCAGGCTTGCCGGCCACATCCTGATGTCGGGCAGATGGCAGATCATATGGCAAGTATGAAAGTCAGTCGACCAGCTGAAGGTCTTTCGACGTGCCGTTGCCGCCCCGGAGAGATTCATCAGGCAAGCTTGTTGCAACGAGTTCTCTTGCAAACTTCATTCTGCAGCAGAGATGTAGCGCTAACAGATGAGGATTATCGTAACTTGGTATTTCTGGCTTTGCCTCCCAAGGCCCCCGTGCGCAGACCTTTCGGGTGCCCGCCGCTTTTGGCAAGATAACTGCCCCACAGAATATAATACTTGCTGTGCAGGGAAAAGAGCTGGGCCTCAAAATTGCGATAGGTGTTCGATAGGACAAGACTTCGCAACACGGCACGCTTGTTCTGC